>CM076578.1:351202479-351370234 GCA_034641835.2 Pinus albicaulis | reverse complement strand
CGATCCAATAGGTAATAATCGCTAGCCCTCAAAACAGCTACCTTTTATATGCGATTTTGAATTTTTTTTTCATTTCTACATTGAAAAGTTTGCTAAGGAGAGCTAAGGACTGAAGGTGAGCTACGGAGGAGGATAAGTGATCTACAAGGGCAAGAGTGGACAAAAGTAAAGGAATTTAGCAAGCCAAGCCAACAAAATTCGAATTTGGACCAAGTTTCTTCATAAACAGCTTTTTCTGTGTATAAGTGCCAATTTGACCCTTTTTTTGTTTTTTCTTTGCTTCTTCCATGGGTTTTACTACCCATTTTTCTATCATTTTTATCGTATTTGGTTGTGTTTATTGTTTATCAGAGAGAGGGTTTATTTTGGTCAAAATGCAAAAAATTGGTTGTTAAATTTATTTTTTTATATTTCTTTAGGTTCTGCTTTTCCATTATTTTTTGCTTTCGAGTTTCAAAATGTATTTTTTCCCATTATTTTTGCATTGAGTCGAGAGAGTTTTTTTTCAGGAAAAATCAAAATGTCATATGTAAATTGTAATTTTTAATTTTATTTTTAACTTGCAATTTTTCTCGTGCCTAAGTTCAAATTTCAAAGTCCAAAATTCAGTTCAACTTCACAAAACTCAAGCAAAAACTCAAGAATCAAGAGTTCAAAAAATTTACAAACATGCCAAGGAAATTGGATCCTTTATGGGAATTTGGTGAATCTGATCAAGGGTTTGACCGATCAAACTTGAGTTGCAAGTTATGTGGTCAACACATGAAAGGGGGGTATACAGATTGAAATACCACCTAGCACAAATTCCTGGACATGAAGTAGGTCTTCGTACAAATACCAATTCAGTAAATAACTTAAGATTAAAGAACTGGTCGAAGAAATAGCAACAACTAAACTCAGCAAACAACTAAACTCAGCAAGCCAGCTCTGAGGAGTCAAATATCAGGGTTTAGAGGTGACCGTGAGAGTGGTAGTGGTTTTTCAGCATCAACATCTTCTACACCCAACCCCGTAGCTGCCTCCTTGTATTTTGTTCCTAGAACCACTCCTTGTGCACAACCATCTATTTCCTTACTTCTTAAAAAAAAGGAGAAGGAAGAAGTTGATAGGTCGTTGGGCAAACTGTTTCTTTGGAGTGATATTCCTTTCAGTGTTGCCAGGAACAATCCATTTTATCAGGCTGCGATTGATGCTATCACTGTTGTTGGCCTAGGATACAAAGCCCCTTCATATGATGGCTTTAGAGGGCGCATTCTGCAAAATGAGAAAGTTGATTGCACCAAGAGATTTGAGGAGTTAAGTGCATCATGGGAAGTCACAGGATGCACTGTGATGTCAGATGGTTGGACTGATCAAAAGGGTAGGACCCGTATTAACTTCTTGGTCGGTTGTCCCAAGGGGACAATGTTTGTGAAATCTGTTGATGCATCTGCACATGTCAAAGATGCACGAATATTATGTGATTTATTGGATGTGTTCATTCTGGAGGTGGGTCCCCAAAATGTTGTCCAAATCATAATGGACAACGCTGCAAACTATGTTGCTACTGGCAAGATGCTTATGGAGAGACATCCAAGCATATTTTGGACATCTTGTGCTGCACATTGCATAGATTTGATGTTGGAGGACATAGGAAAGATTGATTTTGTCAAAAATATTGTAGAATCATCAAAGAGCATTACAAAATTTATATATAATCATGCATCTGTGCTTCATTTGATGAGAACATTCACCAACAAGGAGTTGGTGGGCCTTGCTATTACACGGTTTGCCACTAGTTTCATATCTCTTCAATCACTCTTGAATTCTATGTGGGATTTGAAGAGAATGTTTCTTTCAGAGGAGTGGCGTGCTTTGACTGTCAGTTGCAAACCAGAGGGAGAGGCCATCTGCAGGTTGGTTTCATATTAGGAAAGCTTCTAGGCGAGAGTGCAAGAGGTGTGCAGCGTTACTGAACCTTTGGTAAATGTTCTTAGATTGGTTGATGGAGAGAAGCCCGCAATGAGCTACTTGTATGAGGCCATGGATAGGGCCAAAGAAGCCATTCGTAGCTACTATGATGATAAGGGTGATGAGGGGTTTCAGAAACAACTTCTTGTATGGGAAGTGATTGATGACTGATGGAACAACACACTCCATCGTCCCATTCATGCTGCAGGGATCTTCTTGAACCCCGAATTTGCTTACTCATGTAGTTTCGTATTTGATGCTGAGGTCATGGATGGATTTTTCACTTGTGTTCAAAAGATGGTGCCATCTCCATCAGAACGTGCAGAGATATCCAAAGAAATGGAGGTATACAAAATGGCAGGTGGCACATTGAGCTTTGACATGGCTGTCCAGGATAGGACTACTAAAATGCCAGGTAAGATTTTCATTATTTTAAATTTTTTCTTATGTTTGTAACTTTATAAGTTTATCTTATTTGTTGTAACTTGTAACTTATAGATGCATGGTTGAAGAGTTACGGTGGCAGATTACCAAAACTCCAAAATCTTGCCATTAGAATACTCAGCCAAACATGTAGCTCTTCAAGATGTGAGCACAATTGGAGTGTATTTGAAAAAATACACACAAAAAGCGCAAGAGGTTAAAAACTTAAAATATTCCAACTGATTTTTTTAATTCATTAAATAATTTTTTTTATAATTATTAGTTTATTGTTTATAATATATATTTTTAATTTATTAATTTATGACCCTTGTACAGGTTGGAGTCCCAGCGCCTCAATGGCATGGTTTACGTCTACTACAATCTTAGATTGTGGGTGAGACAACTTGAGAGGACACCTGATATGGAGGCCATCTCTTTAGATGTGATTGACACCACTGCTGAATGGAGGGTTGAAGCTGAGAGGCCTGTCATGGAGTCAGCCCCTGATTGGATAGAGCAAGAGGTAGTGGAGGGGGAGGAGGACGAGGAGGAGGAGCAGCAGCAGGAGGAGCAGGAGGAGGAGGTGACACCACCTACCCCTGCTACCGGTAGAGGATGTGGTTTGCCTCCTTTAGCTCTTGGTGCTTCAGGTTCCCATTCTGGTGCTTCAGGTTTTACTTCTAGAGCACAATAGAGTCCATTGCCAACCCCGCCAGCTTCTTCATCTAGAGGGAAAGCTGTTACATTTTCTCGCAAGACATGCAGAGGAAATCAGTAGTATAGGACCATAGGTTATATGGTGCATTCCTTTTTATATGACATTATGACTCATGATATGAGATAAATTATTATATTTTTTGTTGATATTTTGAGGCTGAGTTGACTCTTGAGACTCAAGACTTAGTATTCAAGACATGATTCAGTTTTATGTGTGATGTAGCACTAGACATGATATTACACATCTTATATATTAGTTTTTTTTTCATATTTATGTGTCAATGCATTTATTTTATGCTGTGGATGCTTTAGATATTAAAAAAATTGAAAAAAATTGAATATTTTTGTTTGTGCCGATTTTTTCCCGATTTTTACGATTTTTTCCGATTTTTTCCCCTCGCCGATTTAATCCCGATCGCAATTTTCAAAACATTGTCTATATGTATGTGTAGGTTGTAGTAGTATTTACTTTGGTGTTTTACTGAATAATTCAGATTATAAATAAATAAATTTATATAAAAAAATTAAATTTAATTTAAAATTAAAAATTAAAAAAAATTAAAAAAAAAAAAAAACTTGTTAATTAAATCAAACAACTAGGAGAAGTAAATCAAAATATTGCAGTATGGTTTCTGTAATAAGGATTCAGAAATTTTCACATGGTATCAGAGCGATTGCAAATCAAGTGGAGTTGAAGCCATCAGCAAATATAGTTATTAATAGAATAAATAGAAATAAATGTAATTACTAGTTAATCAAATAGTAATTATGTAATTAGTGATTAAGTTAGCTGAAAAGGCATGTCTAAAAGACATGTCTGTTCATGAAAAGGTACCTGCATAGGTATAAAAGCGGGACCTCATTGTAATCATTCAATCATGTCATATCTTATCAATAAAATATTTATTATTATAAATACCTCGTGTATTTTTATAATTAAAGCTGCTTTTTGCTATTAAGCCTACAAGCGTACAAGTCTTACTGCTACAGTATTCAAAATTACGAATTTCGTTGCTACAGTGGTATCGGAGCCATATTGTGGACAGGTTGAAGGAATGGCACACAGCGTTGTTCTACAAGCCTACGAACGTAGTTTACAAGCTCGAGCACATTATTTACCATATAATGTGCCATTACGTCAAGATCCCAAAAGAATTGAAATAATTGGAAAAATGATAGAAAAGCTTGAGAAGTTACTTGCAAAATATCCTGCAGTAGACCATAATAAAAAAGATGAAAAATGCAGTAATAATAATAAAGCAGTTAGTTTTGCTAAAGGGAAATCAAGTAAAAAATCCATGGAAAAGTCAACCAAATATATTCCCCCACCAATGCGTAATAAAAGTAAAAAGGTAGAAAATTGTTGGAAATGTGGAGACAAATATTTTGCAGGACATAAATGTGCCTTGCATACAAGAGATGAAATTGCCACATTTCAAACAAAAGATGAAAAGTTAGTTTCCAACCAACCTCTTGAAGTTGGGAATGAAGCCATACGTGTAATGCATGTAAATGAATCAGAAACGTGTCTTTTTAATAAAAGCATGCCTTTCATTATGTCCAATGATTCTCACGAACAGTCTTGTAGTTCTGGTTGCTCTTCTCTGAACAAAGAAGAGTCTATAGAAGTGGAGAAATTCTCAGTTAAGAGTGACAATTGTCTACAGGATATTCCAATAGAAAATATGCAAAAACTTACCAGGAAGTCTTCTAGAACTGATTCAGAGAATAGTGCTATTGTTGATATAAATACTTGTTAGAAAAATTCTCTTACAACGCTCAGTCAGCTAGCTAACAATGTGGAAGTATTTGAGGCAAGGGAGAAAGCCTTTGCCGAGCTGCAAGAACTTGAAGTTGTTCATAAAATGACCGAGTCAGAGTCTTCTTCATCTTTTGAAACAGCTGTTACTGTGGAGGAGGAAATGGAGATTGATAGGGGTTATATATCTCCCCAGTTTGTTACAAACCAGGAAAAGTTGCTTGTGGAGTTTGAGAATGCTAGAATTTTGGTCATTGACCAGAAAATTACAACAATCAAAGATATTATTCCTGTGCTTGAAAAGACCACACAGTTGAATGTTCCATTGCTTATTATTGCTGAAGATATATCAGGGGAAGCATTGGCTACATTGGTTGTAAATAAGTTGCGTGGAATAGTCAAAGTTGCTGCTATCAAAGCTCCAGGATTTGGTGATAGGAGAAAGGCCCTACTGCAGGATATTGCTATAATGACAGGTGCGGACTTTCTGGTTGGTGACCTTGGTATTAAGGTTGAGGATGCATCTGTTGAGCAGCTTGGTCTTGCAAGGAAGATTACTGTGACCAACAGTTCAACTATCATTATTGCTGATGCTGCCACTAAAGATGAAGTTCAAGCGAGGATTGCACAACTTAAGAAGGAACTGGTAGCAACTGACTCTGTCTATGACTCAGAGAAGCTATCAGAAAGAATTGCAAAGCTCTCAGGAGGTGTTGCTGTTATTAAGGTTGGAGCAGCCACAGAAGCTGAACTTGAGGACCGTAAACTTAGAATTGAGGATGCAAAGAATGCAACCTTTGCAGCCATTGAGGAAGGTATTGTGCCAGGTGGTGGGGCTGCTTATGTGCACCTATCCTCTGATGTGCTGAAGATAAAAGAATCTATTGATGATCCAGAGGAACGCCTCGGGGCTGATATTGTACGAAAGGCACTCTTGTCTCCAGCAAAATTGATCGCAGATAACGCTGGTGTTGAAGGTGCTGTTGTCGTGGAGAAAATTTTGTCTTCCAGCTGGGAGATGGGGTATAATGCTATGACAGATAAATATGAAAATCTTCTCAGTGCTGGTGTCATAGATCCTGCTAAGGTCTCAAGGTGTGCTCTACAGAATGCAGCCTCTGTTGCAGCATGGTTAATTAAAATGACCGCGGAAAGCGACGAAGCATACGTGATGTATTACCTGCAGGAAGAGCCCGGCATTGTGAAGCCCGTGGCAGGAATTGAGGACAAAAAACTTTTCAATCTGATTATGGAGTTTTGCCCAGAAGGAGATCTGTCACAGTTTGTCATTAAGAAGGGAAACTATGTAGATGCTGAAGCAGAAGCCGCAGCCATTTTCAGACAGATAATGGAAGCTTTGGACCGTAATAAGAAATATTTTCAGCCACCGGTTGTCAAGCTGGGGGACTTCGGCCAATCCACTGAATTTCAAAAAGGCAGCGTTTTTCATGAGGTTGTAAGGATTCCTCAATATCTATCTCCCGAGATCGTGGCTTCTAATGGCTGCTTGATGCAAAATGGCACTCACCAGTTACCAGTAGCTACTTTGATTGCAAACTTCACAAAGCCCACGGCAGATAATCCTGTAGTTCTGCGATTAGCAGAAGTAGTTATATATTTCCAACATTTTGGCGTTTGTCATCTTAGATTGTGTGCAAATGTTCGTTCGACCAGATGGTGCCGGCCTGAAAAAACAAAAACCAGCATCCACACACAGCGTTAAAGGATTAATATCCAAGCGTCATGTCCACTTCTTCATACTTCCTCCGCCTGCCATCGACTGTCTGTCTGTCTGTTTTTCGCTGCGAGTCTGCCGAGAGAGAAAACAGACTCATTCAAGTAAAAAATAACTAAAATGATACGACGTGTCTTTTAATCCGGGTCTTCATAAAGGCGATTGCTAGAGAGAAACGTGGTTAAGTTGGTGAAATAAAAAAAAAAAATATAACGCTGTCACGTTTGCGGACAAGTTTCAATTTAATTATGGTTATAATTAAAAGTTATAATATGTAGATATATATTATAATTATATAATTTATATATATAAAAAATTATTATTATTTAATAAAAAAATAATAATAATATATATATAAATTATAAAAAAACAATTATTAATTTGATTAATTAAAATTATTATTTAATTAATTAAATTTAAAAAAAAAAAAAAAAGGAAGGAAAAGAGAAGTTAAATTGTTTCTATATATAAAAGGGAGAACCTAGTTCAAGGAAGCATTATGGGAGGAGTATACATGCCAAGGTACCAGTAATAAATAACATGTCTAGCAGATAATCAGAGTTGAAGCACATTGTCGAAAAGTTAAGCTTTGAGGACAAAGCTTTTCGAAGGAGGCAATGTTATGAATCTAATTCATAACTAAATTTATAAATATAGTTATTAATAGAATAAATAGAAATAAATGTAATTACTAGTTAATCAAATAGTAATTATGTAATTAGTGATTAAGTTAGCTGAAAAGGCATGTCTAAAAGACATGGCTGTTCATGAAAAGGTACCTGCGTGGGTATAAAAGCAGGACCTCATTGTAAACTTTCAATCATGTTATATCTTATCAATAAAATATTATTATTATAAATACCCCGTGTATTTTTATAATTTAAAGTCATTTCTATCAAAGTCTACAAATCATAAGTCTTCTCGCGCATTCAAACTATTCGTTGTGACACCCAAATGGGATTTACGAACTCAAATAGCTTTTCAATCTTCAAACCCCATTGCCTCGTCCGCGCGCCCGCAATGTCAAGAAGGCTCCTCGCGTCACCCCAAACTCGTGCTACGTTGCCCCGGGCCGGCCTCGCGCGCCCCCGCCGCCCCCCCGTTGCCCCGTGTCGCCCTTTCCGGCCCGCGCGGCCCATGCATAGCCCCCCCGAAGCTCGCGCTGCCCTCAGGGGCCGCCCGCGTAGTCGCCACAGTTGTCGTCTTTGTGCTTCTCAATCGTTACCGATTGCGATTTTGGTCCGGGATCAAACCATCCCTATCGCCAACAATACCCCTCGTTGCACCGAAACATTCGAAATTATTATCAAACCACGCCCTAGAATTCTAGCTTAGTCTCGTTGCTCGCCACCGTGTGTTCTCCAACCAACTCCCAAGCCTTTCCTTTATACTTTTCTCGTTGGGAAACCAACGCATCGTGATCTAATCTCTTACTTCCGCGACTAAGATTAAAAGAAAGCTTGATTTGTGTGACTTAAGTCACCATCACATGTTTAAATTAATTAACTTTAATCTTTTAATTTTCCGTTAGACTTAGGTCCTTAATTAAAAAGATTAATTAATTAAATATCTCTTAAACAGATGAAATTTCTCTTAAATCACTGTCTTGGAGATCTCATGTACTCGAGTCCCTCCACAAAGTTTGGGAGCTAGAGCACATCCGATGCTACCCCAACACCTCAAAATCTCAACAAAGGAGGAGGTTTTTAACATGGCTTGGTGCCTCATATTCGTGTCTTTGTTCTTCTTGTTTTGGTCATTGCTTGATGATATACAAACATAATAACAAGTAATATAGCTAATATAAAAGACATCACAAGTGCTTATCAAGTACCGAGAAATCAATCTAATTATTGCCTTCGAGATTTCTCAACAAAAAGAAGTTTCATACTCATATATTCTCTTCTCACAAGGGCTTGAGGAGAATGTAGGAGAGCAAGGAGGCACAAGGATTGCGCTATAGAATGAGTTCTAGCAACAAACAAAGAGGCCGAAATTTCGTGCAAGATTCTTGTTGAGATTTTGGGGTAGCATCGAATGTGCTCTAGCTCCCAAATTTTGTGAGGAGTCGGAGTACGTGAGATCTCCAACACCCGTAAATCGTTTGAAGAAATTCCATCGTAAGTTTAAGAGATATTTAATTAATTAATCTTTTTAATTAAGGACCCCCGAGTCTAACTTAGGAAAATTAAAGATTAAAGGAATTAAATTAAACATGTGATGAGAAATTTGACTTAAGTGACGCGGATCGAGAAGCTTCTAATCTAGTCGTCGATTAGAGATTAGATCACAAACTTCTCGTTGATGTTTCACCAAGAAAAGTATAAGAGAAGGGCTTGGGGTCGCTGAGAACACACACATTCGCGAGCACTAAGCTAAATTGAGATTCTAGGGCGTGGTTTGCTAAGAATTTCGGGGAAATAAGTGTTTCAATGGTAGTGAGGGGCAATATCCTGCGAAGGGGATGGTCTAATCCTGTGCCAAGAATACAACGAAGGTAGAGAGGCAACATACCAAGGTGGAAGATGCAATGAGCTACAGACAAATTCAACAGAAAGGGCTACAGAAGCAAAGGAGCCACGCAGTACGTATCAAAGAAGCTCACTAAAAAGGGAAGACAGAGAGGGCAAGATAAGCCCTTCTAGGGTGACGTAGGCTATTCTAGCAGGGCCAAAGGCCGACGCAAAGCCAAGAAGGCTACGCCAGAGGGCTAAGGAGTAGCACTCGGGCTTCGATGGGCCAAAAAGGGCTTGAGTTTTGTAAATCCCGTTTGAGGTTGTGAATCACCCATATTTTCGTCTCCGAGGATAGAGGTATTGCTTGTGTTTTTCTCATCGAGCTAACCAAGTTTGGTGCCTGCACTGTTGTATTCGAATCGCTTAATAATAAAACCCTCTAAAGCTAATTGCACCGTTTTACCACAGTCAGTTTTTCCGAGGACATTTGTCCAAAATCATGGTCACTTGACTATGAGCATGTTATTCAAATACTGATCCGTATGTGTAGGCTTTCCATATATGTATTTACTCGATGTTAATTTGTATTTAGGTTAATAACTTGTCTATGTAATCAAGTAGGAGAAGTAAATCAAGAATTAACAGTAGGATTTCTTAAATTAAGAAATTTCCACATGGTATCGTAGCGATTGCATGTAATATTTCGAATAGGAAATAAACAAAGAATACAAACCAACATAAACAAAACTACAACAAATAGAGATGCACCATAAAAATCACCGTAAACATTTCGTAAAAGTTGAGCCATCTTATTATATTTCTTCGGAAATAGAATGAGTACAAGAAGGTGATCAAAATGATTTTGTGACCTTGGCTTGCTCAAGGCAAGTCAAATATCTCTCCAAACCCGGCTATGAATGGTTGCTCTTCCTAGTGACCGCGCAACTCGGGCTGCGTCGCCGAGCAAGGCGACGGTCGGAATGGCGTCGCCTTTGGGGTTGTTCCTCCCGTCGTAAAATTTTGAAACCCGCCCAGAACTCTAATCCCAAACCCTAAAAACCCAAGAAAGAATTTTAAAAGTAATGGACTCCCCATTCTGACCCTCGGGAAAATTACGCACTTCGGTGACCAAGTCGGCCTCCGGACCGACAATTCTGGAAATGTTGGCCCCTCACCGGCCCAAAAATGCAACTTGCGAAGGGTCGATCCCCCACACACTTCTCCTGACCAAACCTCGAATCTCCTCACCCCGAGTCGCTATCCTCCAAGACCGCGCAATCCCCGTGAGTGACCGCGCTCGCTAATGAACTGCGTAACTCCCAGATGTTGGCTCTTCGTTCTCTCGCTCTAAAAACTAATGGTGAAGCTCTCACTTGAGCGGCACTTGGTCCCCCGAGCATAGGTTGGGATCTCTCGCCGGGAGACACCGCGTGCTAAACAACACTTGCGTACCTAGCTAAACAAATTTTAAGTGTGCTCAATATCCTGTATAAAAATTCTCAAGATGAATGATAAAATGAATGAGAAGCTAGGCCCTCACTCCCTATTATGCTTCGAGACCCCAACATTCCCTTAGGCCCCACCGTGTCGCGTCGTCCTCCTTGCCACGTTGCCCTCGCCTACTCTACGATGTCCCGGCCCATGCTGCCACCGGGGTCGCCGGCCCACGTTGTCCCTCTCCCCGCCGCCACTTGGTCCCCCCGGGCCCCACATTGAATGCATCATATTAGCCAAGTGACTTTAGGAAGATTATTTCTCCTAAGTTAAGCATAGCATCAACACCCTTTTATTTATGGTTGAACATTAGAAAGCAAAATCTAAACAAAATTAATATTGCCAATTAGTCGTTACTAATTGGGAATATTGCTGCATTCTGGCCCGCCAAAATGTTGCTTGTCCTCCAAAGAATCGCAAGGATGTAATATCCCCAAATGGGATATTTTTAATAAATTTGCATAAATTTACTTAAGCCCCAAACTATGTCGTAAAATCCACATGCATTTAACAAGATTGCCATGTAAAATTAAACATACAAGTACATGCAATATCCATAACACTCATACGCAGAAAAATAACTACCTTTATTATATTATCACCGGGGTTATAGCCTAAATGAAAGATAGTTGAGATAACTTAAACAATAACCGGCCTCAAGAAAATTGGCCGCACCTGGTGTTGGCTCTCAAAATTGAATTGCCGCACTCTCTCCCAACAACTACCACCGAATCCATACTAAAGCACCCGTTGAAGATCTAAATGATCCTCACCCGATATTGTTGAAGCTCTACAAAACATCTAAAATGAAGTCTCTCAAAGAGAGCTGGGTTTCCATCCAACACTCACAAATCACCCGAGGGTTTTCTATCCTAGGCTACACCGAAGTAGAGAACTACGTTTCAAACCTCTCACACAAGAAAATTATATGATCCAAAGATATCTTCAATATCCTCCTCCCTTTCTTTTTTTATAGATCTCTTGGAGCCTTCTAGAGCATTATTATTTTATTATTATTTTATTCATGGAGCACTTTTTCTCTTATTAAAATATTTCTTTTTAATGCAGTAAAAGGGTAAAATTGGCTACCACGCTCCCTCTTCCGGTCACCGAAACTTGTGTCCAACCGTCCCCCATCATGTAGGT
Source organism: Pinus albicaulis (assembly GCA_034641835.2). Taxonomy (NCBI): domain Eukaryota; kingdom Viridiplantae; phylum Streptophyta; class Pinopsida; order Pinales; family Pinaceae; genus Pinus; species Pinus albicaulis. The sequence continues at coordinate 351,358,554 of CM076578.1, read as the reverse complement.
ATCCTCGGCCCCGGGGCCTAATGAGCTATCACACTAAGGTGTTCTATCATGTATTCCTCCCAAAATGCCACCTTGAGCGTAATTAACCGAGTTAAGCCCAAAAATAACTCAATTTTTCGAAAGTTGTCGAAATGCACCGAAACGAAAGGTAAGTTGCTCGTATGATGGAATACATCAAGCGAATGCCACCGGGACATCATGGAAACTCCTCAAAACCTCCCCCCAAAAGCCCCGAGCCCGCTCGACAACACTAACCGTACCGTGACCCGTTTGCCCCTAACCCCAGGAAGTCCAACCCAACCCCCGTCGTAGGTGACACCAAAAAATGGAATATTGCTGTACTCCTCTCCGCCCCAAGATTTCTCGCTCTCAAGCAACCAAATATGTAGCTACCTGGCCCGCCACAACCGAGACCCAATGCCTTGATCCCATACAAACCCCCGGGGCTACTAGTGCCCGTGTCAAGCCACTCGGAATAGACCTTCAATGCCGCGATCCCAAACCGATCTCTCATTATACCGTCATCAAACAATCCTCCCCGGATCCCAACGCCACCATGGCCAATCATCGCCCAAGTCGCACGACTCGGCATCGCGGTACTACCCTCAGCTATAACCCATGCTCTAAGAGGTGAAGACCACGACTCTTGTCGCGCCCTTATCTATGACTATGTAAATCGCCCCACCAACCGTGTACCAACTCATCACCTCTCCAATCCAACTCCTAACTAAATCCAATGTTGATCCTCGTTTCCTTCCGAAACCCAGATGGAATGTCGAAGAAATGTCGATCTCCGCCCACTACCAACCAGAATCGTATCATCCGGTCATGTCTAATGGCCCCACCGTTGTGCTCCCTACGAAGAAGATCATACCATCAAGAGGGTACCAACTCATGATCTCACGCCAATCCATCCCGGAAGAAGAATCAAATGTAGCGACAACCGCACACGAACACACTGAGTGTTGTCGCCAACCCCGTAATCAACTCACATTGCTTTGTCCCGTCTACCAACGAGATCTACCCTCGCAAAAGAAAGCTCCCTCTCTCCATAATGGGCCAAAGTGGGCAAGATATACCGCAAGCCCCATCTATGTACTCCCGGGACAAAGGTTACCCTTTAAAGTACCGTGTTAACCTCTAACTACATGTGCATCTATCCGCACCTCATCAATGTGTCGGCCCAAAGATGGATGCTCCACCATCTCCAATAGCTCCTCCCACCCTAATCAAGAATGTCATGCTCATGTTGTCTACTAGCCCCCCCTCGCAACTATCCCATCAACCTCCAACACCTCCGCAGGATATGGACCGCAAATCGTTGTCACCGTACTCAATGTCCGTGCATCCACCGTTCTCCTCAATGGTCGACTTCCAAGGTTAGCCGTATATCCATAATAGACTCAATGTGAGCTCTATCCTGCTCTCCCCAAAGGACTATCATGCATGATGTGCATAGTATCCTTCTCTGCTAACTCGCTCCTTCATATGTCGCTCTAGTTGAATCGTCACAAGTGACTCATCACCTCGAGTATCTCTCGTAAAGTCCCCCGATCGCCATCCGCACACCGGAATACGTAGCCTCCGCCACCGTCATCATCTCTCGCATGATCGCTTCGCTCCCTCGCAAGAATCCTCGCATTCGATCCCATGGACTCACCTCGAAGAAGAGTCCTCATCCTAGCACAGTAACGAATTCTCTCTGCTCGGCCGCGCATCATCCCCGCATCACTCAAGCATGAGCATCAAAGCCCTCAAGGTTCTTGCGTATGAAGCAAAGTCCCTTCTCCTCGGCTCATTTATGCTACGAGATCCACCAAATTGGAGCACTTCCTCCCCTCGGTCAATTGTCTCCGAATAGCTCAATATTTTGCTCAACCAACCCGTGGGCTAGCTCATAAGCAAACAGAGACCAACTCAGCTTCTCCTCCAAATGCTCAACAAACCGGGTTCTGCAACTCTCAACAAATGGTCTCATGGTCTCTCATACATGACGACGGGATGGACTTCCGTATGTGTGCTATGACCTGGTCGTGATGATGTCTCCCAATGTCGAAAAAGCACTGGAACATCCGCAAAATCAAGTCACCACACTCAAGGTCAAACATGATGACATACGTCTCGAATGTGGCCATACTCCAGAATCTCAAGCTTCTTCCAAAGGTTGAGCCCGCACCGTTGTCCCAATCCCGAAAAGTCTCTACTATCAATCTCATAATCCTCCTCGTAACATCATCATTGTATGGAGCCGTAAGTGCGGTCAACTTGGTGATGTTACTCTAGGTAGAGTCGCTTACGCAATGTAGAGCTGGCGGTAAAGAACATTTAAGGCTTCGCAGGCACAACAAGAAGGCAACAGCAACGTGATAGATTTCTCAAAGACAAGGGGTCGATGTGACTTCAATAGTGCGGTAGGGAGTCTGGACACGCAGCAGAAAGGTAGTTGTGCATCGTCTTTAGATGCCAAGACAGACCGCAACCCATCGACTTGTTTGTCAAAGATTGGGCAGAGATTCAGCTTTGTTTCTCTCAACAATCGAAGTTGTAATGCAACAAATCGCAGTGGCAAAGAAGTATACAAATGCAGAAGATATTGAGAGGGAGTCAAAAGAAGATGCTGGTTGCAATTGCATTGGAAAAATCATGGCAACAAGACAGTAATGGCAAAGAAGAATGCAAAGTTGAGTGGGCCGGAGGCCAAGCTTTAGCAAAGATAGAACCGCACTAAAGTCATGTAATGCATAGTGTGATGTATTGCCAGAGCACACCCTTGATGCTAAGAGGGAGTGTTGAGATTTTGTATTTGGGGTAGCACTGGGCCAGGCTCTAGCTCCCAAATTTTGTAGAGAGACTAGAGTACACTTGATCTACAAGATTCGGAAATGGATTTGGGAAATTTCATCTGGTTTAGGAAATATTAAATTAATTGATTATTTTAGTGCATTTCCTAAGTTAAAACTTAGGGAACTTAAATAATTAAAGTGAATTTAATTAAACATGTGATGAAATTGTCTTAAGTCACACTGATCAAGCTTTCTTTAATCTTAGACATTGATTCAAGATTCGATCGTTGGCCGTTGATTTGTCAACGAGAAAAGTATAAAGGAAAGACTTGGGGTCATTTGTAAAAACACAGAGAAAGAGAAAGCATCGAAGCTAAGCCGAGATTCTAGGGCAGGGTTTGCCAAGAATTCTCATAAGTGTTTCTACCTACAAGAGGGGAATTTAGGCTGGAGTGGGCATCCGATCCCAAGGTCTAGAATACACAAGAGTGCGAGACTTACCTCAAGGACAACGCAGTAAGAAGAGAGCAAAGAACAGCAGCTAGCGACGTCGTGATTTTCAGCGTAAACCCTTCGTGCGTCGTAGGTGACCGCGTCACCCGCGCCTCCGGGGTAACGCAGCCCTCCCAATGTCACCGAGGGTTTGAGGGGCTTCGTAGAGGGTCGACGAAGAGGCTTTCTTTGTGTGCGTTGCTGGGGTTTCTAGGCCCTAATTCGCTCTAGAAGCCCGTAAATCCCGTTTCGAGGGTGTGGATCAATCATTATTTTGGCCCTGGGGACGAACCAATGAGTTGTAGATCTAGTGTATTCTTCCGTCGAATTTTCCGTATCCGGAACCCAAATCATAGTATTCATAAATATTCTTAATAATAAAACCCTCCAACAGCCTGTGAGACCAGCTTTTCCCACATTGGGTTTTTCCGGGGACTATTTGTCCGTAAATATTCGTGTCATTTTGTCAATGTGTGCATTAACTCGCTTCTAGATCTCGGATTGGTAGAGATTTGTTATGTTTTGCTCGGAATTAACTTGAATTTATTCGCTAATAACTTGTCTATGCAGGGAGGAGCATAACCCGATTAACAAGAATAATTTCCTCGCATAAAGAGTAAGATTCGGAAATTTCTACATAGTGAACACTTTGAGCCAACACATGGTTGATCCTCATAACATTCACTAGGTTGGTGCCAAGAAACTCTTAAGATATCTCTAGGGCGATAGACCATGTACGAGATAATCGTCGAGCATGACACTCCATGGATATACCGATGTCGATTGGTTGGCAGCAGGGTGGGATCACAAGAGCATATATGGATGTTGCTTCACACTTGTGTCCGTCGAGCAGTAGCGTGTCGGTAGCTTTGAGCACCACCGAGGACAAATACATTGCGCATGTATGACCGTTGTGAAGCCACTTGGTTGCGAAAGCTCTTCGTTGAGTTGCTCCGAGCATGTGTTAGATACCACCGTTATCCTTTGTGATAACCAGAGGGAGATTCGTTTGTTAGAGAATCTCATGTTCCGCGATCGATCCAAGCATGTTGATGTCCTGCACCACTCTTATCCAGGATATGGTACAACGAGGCACCGTAAGGCTTAATCATATAGGAACCGATGAGCAAGAAGTCACGGATATTCTCACAACCTCGGGGAAGGTCAAGTTCTAACCTTCCGTGAGAATCTTGTAGGTATCGTGAACGACCATATTTCGAGGGTCTTGTTGGTCGATGAGCTTTGAGAGCCTAGGGGCTTTGGGGATAGCTTCTTGAGCTATAAGCAACCATGGCTAGGCTTGCCGAACCTTGTTGGTGTGCAAGCCGCCCCACCATTATGATATTGAGTTGGTTCACCTCTCATGATCTCGTGCCCCATATGCATCCTACCCATTGAGTCCTTGACCATGGGAAGTACCTCATTTGGCCAAAGGAGGTGGGAAAACCTAGAGACCTCGCAGGTAGAAAAGACCGATGGACGCATAAGGAGATTGTCGTACTTCTGGCGTTCAGGAGGCATCATCCACTACTGGATCTAGATCAAGTCAAGTGAGGTTTCGAACTCTCCAACTCCACTGGCCGCTAACCACTCCTCAGAAAGCAGATATGACTCTCTCGAGTCCAAGTGAGGTTTCGGACCTCCAACCGACTGGTCGTTAAAACGACTCCTGTACAAGATATGACTTTCATGAGTCCAAGAGGTTTGACCCAACCCATTTCGGGTTGGTATGTGACTCCTTTGACCCCTATAGAGGTTTCGGCACTTGTTAAATTCTGTTAACCGTGAGTGATGTCTTTGTGATCAATTTTTGTTCCGAAATAAAGAAACCAAGAAAGCAAGTTACGGCGGGATGACGCACGATGTTTGATGGCATGTGTGGATGGAGTTCTCCCCAGTTGAGAGGGGAGGTTAATTTTGGACAACTAAGTCCAAACTCCATATTGTGATGCTCGTATGAAGATGCCAATATTTTTATTGGATTCTTCGAGAGGTGCAAGATCGATCTAAACATCATCTTGATCTCATGAGCGTAACATTTATTTTGAATTAATTCACCTATGTGCAAGGTCGGCCAAAATTGTAATGTAGGCTTCGAAGCCCCGCAAATGTGTCACACACCTCACCGATGGATATATATAGGTCAACGTTGGAGGTCATTCTCACCCATCACTCATCACACTTTCTCTCATCATCTCGATTGGTTCGATCATCATCTTGGAGGCTCTTCTTCTCTCGTCAATGGAAAAACGCAACAAGGATTTTTTGGTTTTGACCTAGGGTTTTGTATAAATTCTGACCAGCGTTGCCTTTGGTCAATGCATGGTCAAACCGACCCTAAACTCTCCATAAATTTCGATTTTCACAATTCGTACATTTTTCCGGCACAAAAATAGAGGTTGGACGTTGACTTTGACTCGTCGCGTTGACTTTTGCCGTCGATGTAGTTTTTGTAAGTGACCGTTGGATCGGACAACATTGATTTTTGTTGACTTTGGTTGACTATTATAGAGTTGTCCGAGAGAGTTGTTTGACACATTTTGGTTATCGACTGTGGGTAGAGACTTTGATGGTTGAAGCATCCCGTTGGATCGGCCGTAACGCACCACAACACATATTTTGCGTATCAAGTTAAGTGTATTTTTTACTTGTCTTCCGTCGATTCATCGGTATGTTCTATCAAGATTTTACTTTCTTTATTATGTGATTGTTGTTTGATATTGGGGATAAAAGTAAAGTTGCATCAAGCATGAACATCTTTAAAAATTTACATTGTTGGATTGGGAATTGATGTGGGTCAGTTCTCAACAAGAAGAGATGAGGCGAGATATGACTGCGGTAAACTGATGACAAAGAAAGAAGAATGGGTCGAAGCCCAAGGAGGAGGAGGATAAATGCACTTTGCATCCACAAGGAAGAAGAGCAATGAGTGCGTAAAAGGACGTCTCCGTATTATGTTTTGCAGAGATAACAATACACTGGCTACGTTGTCCTCTCAAGAAGAAGGACAAGGATGAGAAACATGATCCACAGCATGATCGAGGAGGAAGATTCGCCATGATTGCCTGTACCTCCAAGGAGGTGGGGTTGATCTATTACCGTAGTTTGAGAGATGGAGTTGGGGCGTGATCCTTGAGGAGTCTACCCTTAGATCAATACCTTATACGGGAGCCCATATCAAATGAGTGGGAGACGTGACGGCACATTCGGTGCGAGGAGTGTCGAAGTGACAAAGGAAGTGGCTAGAAAACGCGTAGTCCGAGCAATGCAGCAGAGTTGGCGCAGAACAGTAAGGCACGTCACAGAGTCAAGAAAGAAGGGCAAAGAACTTCGCAGGGTCGGAGAGACTAGCAAGAATCGCATCTTCAATATCGATGCATCATCCCGAATGTTTAGTTCGATATTTTGGATGTTTTTCATCGCAATAGCAGTGCCAGTTGCAAAAGAAAATGAAGTTAACGTAGTAGCGTGGTGGTCGCCAGCTAGCATAGATGCAAAGCAGTCACAGAGTTGGTGGACAGTAGCTCAGCATCAACAAGCAGGGAGATGTTACAAAATCGTAGTAATTCTTCATCGGGATGCATTACTAAAGCACATTCCCCTAATAAGAGGGAGTGTTTCTTTCGGTAGCATCAACAGTTTCAAGTCACAAATTAGAAGATAGTTTAGATTAATACATTCCAAATTACCTAGTGATTTGGAAAAATTCCACCTATACAGGTTTTATTAAAATAATTAATTATTTTTTGCGGGAGACTAAGTCTAAACTTAGGGAATTAAAATAATTGAATTATATTAATAGAATCAAAAGGAATCTTCTAGAAAAGACGAAGATCAAGTCAAGTTAATCTTACCCTTGATTATGTTTTAACTGGCCGTTGATTTCTCAACGAGAAGGTTATAAGAGAAGGCTTGATTGGGTACTTGAAAAACATATCGAGAGAGAGTCTAGAGATCGACTTATCAAGTGAGTAACACAGAAAGTGCTTCTGGAGATGATCGAGTTGATTCTTGCAATGAGGGACACAGATAGTTCCAAGAGATTTTTCCCAAAGTCGGGAATATATCGCAGAAGGAAGAGAAAAGGATGCAAAAGATGCGTGTAGGGGCGCTACGTTAGGGAATGCAGAGGGCGTTGCCCCCCCCCCCCCCCCCCCCCCCCCCCCCCTCGAAGAGACTGCCTATTTCGCCGAGAATCCGCCCAAATCCAAAGGCCGGGAGAGCGGGGTGAGACCGTAGGGCAAGATGATCGCATTGAGCCAGAAGACCACCGAAGGGCGACGAGCGCAGAGGTGCCGCGGGGACTTATCAATTCGGGTTGGGTCAATGTCGGATCTCCAGCAGTTAGTGTGAGGTCATTTTCTCACTAACCTCTCACACCATTTTCCGTATGGATGGCTAGTAAGGCATCCTAGATTGTATTCGTAACTTACTATTTAATAATACAAACACTTAGATGTCGCACCCGTTTCCCCGCATTGGGTTTTTCCGAGGACATTTGTCCAAAATTACGGTGTCATATGTGTGTTTGATTTCCTTCTGCTCGCCTCTTTTCTTTTCCGTATTTTATTTATGTAGTGAAGGTGTTGTCATGTATTCAATGCTTGGTCGTAGAACAACTACAAATAAATTGTTAAGTAATGAATAACAACTAGGTGAATATTTTCCAGCTTGTTGCAGCAATAGGATTCTCAATCTTAGAATTTTCACAATATTTAGAGGGGTGAAGATGTTGTTGAAGCACAAGTATTGGAGGTCACCTATAGCGAATGGTGCGCAGGAGTGGCTCGTTTACAAAGCGTATGGACAATCCTAAGGCACTAGTGAGCAAAGCAGTAGTCCGAGGGACCAAGGGAGCTATGGCATAGGAGAATGGGCCATATTCATCATCGAGCACTTCTCGATTGCTTCATGAGACTATGATAAGTGTTCGGGAGTTGAGCATAGAGCACAATAATGTTTGCAAGGGATGTGTTGAGGAAGTTTGCGAACGCAAAGATTTCAAGGAGTGACAACAACCCAAAGGATACTTGAATTAGTGTATTCGTACATATGTGGATCAATGTCAACGAAATCTCTCCGGTGTTGAAAAGTGTAACTAGGTTCCGCTCTTCATAATGACATGTAATTGTGGCTTGTATAAATGATGTAATAAAATTATTTTTGTAATCCTCGCTTCATGGGTTTCATGGGCAAGTGATTTTAGAACATTATGATTTGCCGCTTAGATTCAAAGAATTAATGTCATGTATGTAGAGCTTCTTTCTTGAGCCTATGTCAATGTATATGATGCTGAGATTTTGGGTAGCATCTGATGTGCTCTAGCTCCGAAACTTTGTGGAGGGGCTAGAACACAAGGAGATCTTCAAGACCTGCAAATCGTTTGGAGAAATTCCACCGATGTGAGAGTTATTGCAAATTAATTATTTTAATGGGAGACCCCAAAGTCTAACTTAGGGAATAAAATAATTAAAGGGAATTAATTTAAACATGTGGGTGAGAATGTTTCTAAGTAACATGGATCAAGTCTTTTTCTAATCTTAGTCATTGATTAGAGATTAGATCATGGCCATTGATTTCTCGACGAGAAAAGTATTAAAGGAAGGTTTGGGGTCGAGGATACACATAGAGCGGCAGTGACTCCTGAGCAAAGTCGAAATTTTGGGGCGCATGTTTGTCGAGAATTTTCGTATGAGCTTGCGTGCTCGTGAGGTGGAGATTAACGAGGGATTATTCAGATCCAAGGTCGAGAATACAGCAGCGCATCCAATACCAGGCAATGTAGAGACCTAGCAAAGAGGACGCATCCCGCCCGTGCTCCCGCACGTTGACATAGGCCCTTCGTGGTGACGCAGAGACGCGTCGAGCCCAAAGGGAACGCAGAGTGAAGATATGTCACAGAGGCTCTAGCAAATACACAAAGTCGACGAAGTGCCTGGAGAGGCAACGCCGGGATTTTTGTCTCCAAGTGATAGAGGCAATATCAGATGATTCCGCTAATAAACAAATTTCCTCTAAGAGTTGTTTCAAACATTTTCTCGCATTGGTTTTCCTCAAGGACATTGTCCAAAAATACCGTGTCCTTTGTCATATGTGCGTTATGCTTCATTAAATGATCTACATGTATGTGTAGGTTGCGTAGTGTTTACTTTGATGTTTTTTGCTAAATAATCTTAAAAATAATTTACTAATTTAGCATAATAAATAGGAGAAGTAAATCGTAAACCGTAGTAGGGTTTCGTAACTTTAGGTTCAAAATTTTTCACATGGTATCGTAGCTATTGCAAATCAAGGTGTCGATTAGCAAAGAGCTAAAGATTTTTTGTTGGTGAAAAAAGAGGGCACCAAGCCCGCGCATCTAGAAAAGGCAACGCACCGTAGGACAACGCAGTAGACCCAAAGCAGGCTAACGCAGAGTCCGTTCGCTACGCAGAGCGGCTAACGCAGCCCAAAAGGGTGATGCAGTAGGCCGGGCGGCAAAGACCAAGAGTGGTGACGTACCAGAGTGGGAGCACATTGTGCCGCCTGTTGTGGCCGGAAGTGCGTTGTTCGGACCCTCGAAGTTGCTAGTGGGACATTGTTTCCGACTTGGCACGTCGAAAGGCTCAGCAAGGTTGACAAAGCAAGGGGAACAATTGCTCGTCGTATTTTCTAGCCAAGATATCCGAGATTCGACTCTGCGGAAGTGATCGTAGAGGGTTGATTCTATTGCAGTTGGTGGAGGATTTCCAAGAGGGAAATCACTAGTCGCAGGGAGCATAGTTCTAAAGGGTTTCTGCCACCAAGAAACCCAAATCCGTTCTCGCCGAGAATAGCAACAGAGAAGGGAGAAGAGCCTTTTTTTCCAACATTTTTGAGCAAGAGATGGCCGCACATGGATTGAGACTGTGACGCTTTGGAAGGTGTGTTCAATTCCTTGTCATCTAGAAAGCCGCGAATCTTGTCACCTGACGAGTATCATATCGTAGAACATGTTGAGAGGGTTGTGGTCGTCCTATTCGATGTCGTATCCTCTAAAGAAGTACGAGGAAAATCAAAGTAAGCTGGCGCTTGATCATGGATGGTGTGAAAGATCACATGGTCCCACATATTGCCAAGAAGAAGACGACAAATGAAATGTAAGGTGTTCTGAACGTTGTATCAAGGTAGCTCCATCTAGAGGAAGATGCTTCTGAGATTCGATGCGACCGTTATGTATGCACAAGGGAGAAGAGATTGATCCCTTTCCTCTTCGCATTAAAGGCTAAGGTTATTCGAGATCATCTAGTTGCAATTGGCAACTTCCCGGGTGATTTTGGGTTTTTCTCTTTTGTGAGGATTGCCCCGAATGCAATCATCGATGATTGGGAGACCTTGTCCAAAGTATCTGGGCAAGAGCTCAACCTTCCAAACTCGGGAGGACATGTGGGCAATCCTTCGTCGAAGAAGAAATCAAGAGAATAACCAAGTGGGGTAGCGAAAGAAGGAGGAGCCAAGATAAAGAAAGAGGAGGAAGATACAACTCTCACAATCAAGGGACAAACAGGCAGCGTTAAGTAAGGGAGGAAGAAGAAGGACCTCCTCAAAGTTCTCGATACTTTAGATGTGGCGAATTGGAACACTTCGTCATCACTTGTCCTCGAAGAAGAGGGGCAAGGAAGATTTTGATTCCAAGGTCACAAGTGTACCCAAAAGGGATAGTGGCGTTGATGACGATGTTTCCATGAGTGCTCATGTACCTCGAGAGAAGTGGGGCTTTTACATAGATCCGTAACTGAGCCGCGCATGGTACAGCAGGATCCTTGAGGTGCCAAAACTCCTCGGATCACATACGAGCTACGTGCCGCAAAGACAGACAGATGACCGGAGTTAGTGGATGCGAGGATCATGGAAAGGCAATCGCATGGAAAGGCACAAGGCGTTGCTTGAACACCGAAGATTGAGCAGTTGCGTTGCAATGGCGTAGCAACGCAGGTTGATGACTTCGCAATGTTGGTAGGGCAGTTATTACGCAATGCAGAAAGGAAGAACAAATACGCAGGCTCTAGAGAGACAAAGGCCACAGAGCAATGAGGGTGCTTACGTGATGAGATACACCCAAAACTAACTTGTTCATCAATTGTTGGGTGATGTCCTTCGCCTGTTTACTTCTCAACAAATCGAGTTGCGAAATACAAATAGCCATAGCAGTAACGATATAAGCAAGAGATTGCGCATTGAGAGGAGGGAGTCGAGTATGATGTATGTGTTGACATGGCGGCAGCATGGTAGCGGTGCCAGAAAGACAAAGGATGAATGGCAATTGTGCCGAGCATCGCCAGCAAAGATCGCAGTAACGCTTCGGAGTCAAGTGTTGCTAAAGCACATTCTCGCTAAGAGGGAGTGTTGAGATTTTGGTAGCATCTGCTGTGCTCTAGCTCCGAAACTTGTAAAGGCTAAAACACATGAGATCTCCAAGACCTTAAATCGTTTGGAGAAATTCCACTGTGTGAGAGTTATTCAATAGATTAATCATTTTAATGGAGACCCTAAGTCTAACTTAAGGAAATAAATAATTAAAGAGAATTAATTTAAACATGTGGGTGAGAATGTTCTAAGTAACATGGATCAAGTATTTTCTAATCTTAGTCGTTGATTGGAGATTAGATCACTTGTTGTTGATATCTCAAAGAGAAAAGTATTAAAGGGAGGCTTGGGGTTAGTTGGAGGATACACACAAAAGCGTGCAGCACTTGAGCTAAGTCGAAATTTTGGGTCGGTTTGCCGAGAATTTTCGGGTCAATTTGCGTTGTCGATGAGGGGCGTATCGACAAGGGATTATTCGTATCCAACGCCGAGAGTATATATGGTGGCAGAGAGGCGCATTTGCACGCACAAGTAGACCCGCAGAGGGACTTAGCCCGTGCCTGGGGCTCACGCAAAGGCGCGTAGGCCGACACAAGCTCCTTCAGATGACGCAAGCCCTTCATGATGACGCAGGTAGTTACCGAGCGAGAGGGTGATGCAGAGAAGCTCGGTTTCCGCAGAGGTTGTGTATTACCCCCAATTAGCGATAGCTAATTGGAAATATTAATTTTGATCAATTTTGCCTTTCTATAGTTAAACATAAATAGAAGTGAGTAAGAGGGGATATAAACTCACTTAGAATGAAGTACACCCCAAAGTCCCCTAGTAAACTCAACGTTGTGACTAAGGTGGGCGAAGGGGGCCAAGTGACCACGGAAGAGGGACCCACTTGGATCACAGGAGCATGGCTGCCGTAGTTGAGTTGGCAACGTGGGCCAAATGGAGGCAATGTAGGAGATGGTGGGGCCATGGGTTGAGAGAGGCCCATCGTTATGCAAAAGGAGGAGAGCCTCCTCGTTTTCTCATTCGAGTTTATGCATATTGAGCCACTACCACTTAGAGCACGCTCGTCGCTAGCTTGTCTCGCACTATTTAGTGCATCGGGTGTCTCCGTTCGAGATCCCACCCCGCCCCCGGAGACTTCGAGTGCTTGCTCCTGGTGAGGTAGTCTCACCGTTGTTTCTAGGATCGGTGTTGGCATTCGTGGGAGGAGAGCCACAGAGACCACGTTAGGCTCGAGAGGAGGACGTAGTCCATCTTGAGGGAGCTGGGTTTGGCACTATTTTGGGGGTTTCCGGTCGAAGATTGAGCAAGGGGGCCGCCCCTTGCCTATTGGAGGCTTTTGGCGCAGGAGGCCACATTCCCTCGAAGGATTCCATTCAGCATCGCCGTGGCCCCTGGGAGGATAGCGTAGATCCTCAAGGGAGGCATTGGGGCCGGCCATTTTAGAAACGCTTCGGGCTTTTCTCGGGTATTGTGAGTATGCAACTGTGTTTCACCCTTTTTGGAGTAGGGGAGCAGCCCCGAATACTCATTTTGTTCCGAAAGAAGAGCAAGAACATCGCGCTTTTCCGAAATAGCTGGGATTTCAGAGCAGAGAGCGAAATGATTCCCATGATCTTCTCAGAGTATTCCTAAACTTGCCTCGGTGCAAGTCGAGGGTGCCATCACTCCGACCACCCTTGTACTCATTTCTACTTTCAAGATAATAAGATGGTCAAGATTCTATTTCATGTGTATCTCGTCTATGTTTTGTTTATAGCATTTTGTATCTTGTTGTATGTTTTGTATTGTCAAGCTATTCTCTCTTCCGGACATTACGTTGGTATCAAAGCTCATAGACCTCGGCTCACCAGAGCATGCTGTTCATGACACCGGGAGAGAAGTCGATATTTGCTACAGGGTAGGAAGTATCAGATGACAGAACGTAGGTTGCAAATCACCTTACGAGGAGGGTGACTCGCGTTCCGCAGTGGACGCAATGTGATCCAAAGAGGGACGCAAAGGCTAGGAGGAGCCAATGGTGATGATAGTGATGCAAAGAAATTTGGGGAAATGCTCCGAAGTCACGTACGGGATCCGTCGAGGGCAATTGAGGTGATGGGGGCAAGAGATTCACCGTTGTAGAGGCTAGATAGTGTGAAACCCCAAGGGGCGATTGGTGAGGGACTGCACATCCCACCATTTGCAAGAGCACAATGCCACTCAAGACATGGCATCACATGCCCCCACACGTTCCACTATGCCCACTTTTCTAGGTGCGTACACTCTGGGCAGAGCACAACAGAACCGCAGCATGGCCACATGGGTGATTATTTTGCCGAGTATCGGTGCATATGGGCAGAGTTCAAGGATGCCCTTCCATTCGCAGATTTTTTTGTCTGGCCCAGCAGATGCTGTACCTCGCGACCATCATGTGAGGGCACCTCTGTGATTATCACGAGGGAGACACTGGGCCAGACAAAGGAGTTGTGTTCCATTTGCCCACGTTTGATGCATATCAAATAGTTCGGCAAAGGCTTGGGTGGAGAAGCCGGACATATACTCAGCTCAACCAGATGGCAAAGACGAGGCCATTAAGGTATAAAGATCGCATCTAGGATGGCGCAGGCTCGTGATTGATGGTTCCATGGGATGGTTACACTTGGGCATTCGGGGCCGTTGACTACATATGTCGATTTCACTCCGGTGATTGATAGAGAGTAAGCGATTGAAGGGATCCTGAGAGCACTTTGTTGAGCCGACGAGGCTCAAGCAAACCTAGAGCCCGAATACATATATTTCGTACTTCGAGACTTTCTAAGATGGTGCCGCATCTATCCGCGTGTCCCGATGATCTACATGTTCATTGAGGGGTTAGCGTAGCCGCTTTTCCGGGGTTTGGTCGTATCCACTAGACCAACCACACTCCATGACGCAGCTTGGCAAGACCCCGGATTTGCAGGATGCCTTACCTGTGACCAAGACGCCTTACCCCCGCATCGTGCTTCATGCCCCAAGGGGAAGGATCCGAGATTCCGCCCAAAGGGGAATCCAGTAGGGACAATTGGATGATGATGCCAGGAGGGAGTTGAAGAAGAAGAGGTCGTGCTTTACATGCCGGTGAGCCGGGCACCAGTAGGACACAACAGTCGGGGCCGGCAAAGCACACTTTATTGAGGTCTTCCGAGAGCAAACAGAAGAGGATGAGTATGATGACGTGGAGGCAAGAGGCGCCCATGCAACGCAGACCATTTGCCACCTCCACCACTGTGAGCACGAGGTGCAGCCTTTGCACCCACAAGGGGGGACCCTTGCGCATTGTGGGGAGTACCCAAGTATTCGATGTTGCGTGTCCGATGGACAAGACGAGGGCGCGGAAGCTCCCGCACGGTGGACAAGGGGGCAACCCACAACTTCATCGATGCACAGATGGTTGAGCTGAGAGGCATACCAACAAAGAGCTTCAATGGATTTTCAAAGGTTGGTCCTGTGGAGATCGACGATGCAAGGTGCCGTATATGTTCCGCAGTTGGTCAGATAATGGCACCTGCTACGTGACTAACCACTTTTTCGTGGTTAACATACCGGATACCAATGTGGTATTGTGCATGTGTACGATCACTCTAGGGGAAGGTCACCACAGATTGGGAAGCTCGAGGATGGAGTGATGATAAGGAAACCGTGAAGCATAAGAAGATACTGTGGGAATGCACACTTACCCACCCTGCATTGTTTCACCACCGGATGGAGTGCGTACTTCCGAAGGGAGACATAGAGGGCAATAGAGTCATGCACGTATGTAGGGACTACCGAGTGATTTAGTTTTCATCCAAAGATTCGCACCATCCTTACCGTGCATGCCACGGTGTTTGGGTAGACACCACTGTGCCGGCCCACCGGACGGGATTTGAGCATACTATTGAGCTAGATGCCATGTTATCTGTGTCGCTATTAATACACCCTATAGGCACCCCAAGGCCTATCAAGACGAGATTGAGCAAGGTGCTATCCGTGAGCTCTTAGCCCTTGGACACATACAACCTCCAAGACCAAATTTTTCGCTTTCTTCGTAGTGTTGGTGAAGAAGAAAGATGACAGCATTGCGTATGTGCATTGATTATAGGGCTTTGAACAAAAAAACCATGAAGAACAGGTACCCTATACCGTCGTATTGACGAGCCGATTGGATGAGTTGAGAGGCGCAATTTTTCTCAAAGATTGATTTGAGATCCGGGTATTCACCGTATCTTTACGTGAGGGAACAGACATTCCCAAGACTCCAAGCCAGTGCCATTATGGCCATTTTGAGTTTCTTGGTGATGTCTTTCAAGTTAACCAATGCACCACCCGCCTTCCAATCATGCATGAACCACATCTTCCGCAACCACCCGAGGAAGTTTGAAGCGGGTTCCTTTGATGATATATTGATATATAGCAAGACATGGGGAGGAGCATCTTCCAACACACAGAGGCATTGTTGCGTATTTTGGAGCAACAAATATGCTAAGCTCTCCAAGTGTGAGTTTGGGTTGATGGAGATGCTATACTTGGGGCACATCATAGGGGTGGACGGAGTGAGGGTCCACGAGGAGAAGATCAGCCATCAGAGATTGGCCAGAGCGAGGAACGGATGTAACTCCGAGGTTTGTAGGCATCCGCACGTACCATGTGAAGTTCGTCACAGCTCTCGCCTTGTTGCACCCCGATGATTTGACGAAGAAGGGGGCATTTGGCTGGGACGGGAGCATGGGTCAGAGCGTGCCCTTTGACAAGCTCAAGGAGGTGGGATGAGCAGCCTCAGCTCTGGGAAGATTGCATTGCCAGATTTCACGCAACCATTTGTTCTAGAGTGTGATGCACTCAAGAGGGGATCGGTGCGTATTGATGCAGGAGGACACTCGATAGCTTTTGAGAGCTAAAAGCCCTTCCACATGAGCGGTTATATGCCATATATGACATGAGATGGCCGGCCATCACACATGCATTGGCCACCCCAGCATTCGGTAGGTAACTGTGTTCAGGTGAGGACCGACCACAATGTACCCCTCGCATTCTCTTAGAGCGTACAAACGGCGGAGAGTGCGTTGTATGAAGCCAAGAAGATCTAGGTCGCGACTGACATCGAATACGTCGCTGAAGAACAACGTGGTGGTCGATGGACTCTCACGCAGCATCACCAAGCGTTGTCTCCGATGAGTTTGGACGCATTGGAAGGCTCGACTTTTGGTGGAGTGCACTTGCCGACGATTCGCTTGTGAGGTTCTCGATGGACAAAGACGGATGACGTATACAGGGAGACAGATGAGATCATCTACCAGCGTGATGGGATCTTCTTCGATCGAGGGCTCTCACCAAGAAGAAGATACCGTAGGCTTTCATGATTCACCATTGTCCGGCTACCAGGGGTTTACCAAAACCTGCTGTGGCCACTGTGAGAGGTTCTCGGCGGAAGGGCCTCAAGGAGGACGCACCCGAAACATGTCGTGGAGTGCGAAGTTTGTCGGCCGCAACAAGGGGAGATGAACCATCCAGCGAGATTGTTGCACTCGTAATATTCCCCATTTTTGTATCATCCATGACAGGCTAGGAGGGACTTCCCGCAGTTAGAGTGCATGTGTCACATGTACAGATTGGTGCTATCAAAGGCTCGTGGAGTTTTCGCAGGAGTTTTTGAGGAGTTTTCATGGTGTTCGGAGGCATTCGCTTGATATACTCCATCATCCCCTCGAGCAAGCTTTTGGCTTTGTTCCGATGCATTCCGATAACTTTCGGGAATTTTGAGTTATTTATGGGCTTAACCTTACCGATTATGCTCAAGGTGGCATTCCGGGAAGAATACACGGTGGAACACCTTAGTGTAATAGCTCATTGAACCGGGACGAGGAGACCTACACGATGGGACAATAGACAGAGATTTTAGTGACCGTGAGGAGGCGTGGTAGCCGATTTACCCTTTTCTCGCATTAAAAGGGAATATTTTATAATATTTTTTAATAAAAGGGAAAAGTGCTCCATAAATAAAATAATAATAAAATAATGCTCTAGAAGGCTCCATGTGATCTATAAAAGGAAGGAGAGACCATTGGGAGACATCTTTTTGGTATAGATCATTTTATTGTGTATGAGAGGTTTGAGAACGTGGATTCTCTACTTCCGCCGTAGCCTCAGGACGGAAACCCTGGGTGTGGTTTGTGAGTGTTGGACGAAACCCAACTCTCTTGAGGAGGCTCCACTTAGGAGTTTGGCCGCAGCTTCGTAGTTTGGTGTGAGGATCATTCAGATCTTCAACTTGGGCTTCATCGCCCAATGGGTTCTGGCTTCCGCCGTTGCCGGAGGGAGAGGCAAATAGTTGCGCTTTGTGGCCGCATGGGGCTTCAGTGCCTTTTACCTTGGTGGTCAGCTTATCTCAAAGACATCCTGGGTCAGACTATATGTAAACCCTTTCTATTATCTATAATAAAGCCGAGATTTTCTTCTGCTCTATATGGTATTGATTGCGTTGTTTCGTCATTTATTTTACATGGCAATCTTCTCGTTGAATAAAAGTTTATTTTACGGCAAATTATGGTATTCCGCATTTTTCCGCATTTTTAGTTAAAATATCCCATCCTAGGATATTACAAAGGTATCGGAGCCGTTGCTCTTGGCTCACCGCGGATTTACGCTTAATTGAGAGTTTCTTTCAGAAAGCCTGTACTCGAGAAATAATATTGAGCGCCGCCGCATGGAACCTCAAAGTCGCATTTTCATCATTAAAAGAGGTTGACTTATGCCCGAAGGTAAATAGACATTTTTGCTGTGCCTAAATTATCTACCTGAAATTGATCAATTACAAGGGTCGTAGTGCAAATTTAGAGTTGCTGCAGCTCAAAATTCAAATTCCATTGTTCCAACAGACCAATGTATGTGCCGATATCATTGGAATTGACGGCGTTGATGATCGAATTTTTATATTACCAAATATGTGGACCGTGGTTAGCGTTCGAGGTACAAAGTCGTAGTCATTTCCGCAAAGCCAAACGTTCGATTGGGATAGGTCGCATTAAAATAAATTTATGATGGCAATCGGGTTCGAGGCCGAGCATCGGAGGCCGTCCTAGCATGTACCGTCATCCATACCGTAGCAAGAATTATGTATATTCCCGTAGTTTTGAAGACATATTCCGCGTAACAAAATCGTTGCGTATAAATTTCAAGGGTTTAATTTGCGTATCGATTTCAAAGACAAGTTTGAGGATTTTTTTAAAAGTCTCACGTTGTCGAAAAATACTTAATGGCCGATTTTATCAAGCTTGCCATTGTTTGCAAAATTGTCTCACCGATATCCCACAGACTCCCGAGCAAAAGGTTGGCAGTATTGTAATATCCTCAAATTCGGTTAATAGAGGAGCACATCGTATTATGAAGCTTTAATTGCAAGGAGCCGTCAAATATATACATATACTCTGAGGCCGCATTGTTATTACTTTGCCAAATCATAATATGGTTCGAATTTTCGGCGGGAAATTATTTGGTGAAATCATAATCAAAATCAAGCCGTGAGATCAATCACCACAAGTTTTTTTTTGGATTCGGCGAGAATGTCGTAGAAGCCGGTACGCGTTCACCGTACTCTTGTTCGTATAAATTACCGTGGATGCGGGGTGAATTCCACAAAATGCTCTGCTCAGTGACCGTAAAACTCGATTTATGACACCGACATGGCGACTTGATTCGCTCGTATTGAATCGCCACGAAGGAAGGGGATTGAATCGAGAGTCACGCTCGGGAGGAATGCTTCTAATTTTTTTTTGATCGACGTCAATTTCTAATTGAATGTCGAGCGTGCTGGCCGAAGGTTGTGCCGCCGATCGCCGCCGTTGGGAGCGACCGAGAGCAAATTCTATATTTTGGCCCGAGCTTCCTGACGGAACCGAAATTTTCGTGCTTTGGACGTAAGTGCCGAGTTACCCCTCTTTTATTGTTGGTTGAGATTATCATCACATAGAGTCATATATATTCGAGTTGCGTACCGAGTCATCACCGTGTGTGGCTAAAAGGTAAGGAAGGGGATGGATAAATAAATTGAGTTTTAAAGAGGACGAGCCATCGTCCAAAAAAGAAGTCGATTTGCCTTTTGAAGTGTGCCCAAATTTTACAAAGTTCGATCTCTCGTAAATTCCGAATATTATGTGAATGAAATGCGTCGTTGGAAGCATTTTCCGGGTGCTCGAGCTTTATGAAAGCATTCTTTGCCTTCTCCGCATAAATTTGTTAGGAGATTGAGTATGGTCGTAGTGTGCAATGTAGAGCGTAACGA
This sequence comes from Pinus albicaulis, assembly GCA_034641835.2. Lineage (NCBI taxonomy): Eukaryota > Viridiplantae > Streptophyta > Pinopsida > Pinales > Pinaceae > Pinus > Pinus albicaulis. The sequence goes on along the minus strand of CM076578.1, from coordinate 351,338,673 downwards.
GAAGATGAGGTTGTTACTTGTGCTTCCATGGTGATTTTCATTTGCACAACATGTACATTGGGGAAACCAATGGGCACCTTACCGGAAAGCATTGACAAATGTGCTTGACTTCACCTGCAGATTGTCGATATCGTAAATTAAGAACCGGAGCAATGCCATCACTATCATCGTGACCATCCAAGTTACTGTGTTCTCGAAACCCCTTACTCACTTGTAATATTTTGGATAGTAAAGAAAAAAATATATCGCTGATTTCCGAGTTTGCACCGCTTTCCGTTCATGTTGATGTGGTAAGCATCGTTATCTTCGCTCGTCTCGTCGTAAAACAACATATATATATATATAATTCTCGGGGCTTAGAAATATAGATATCAGTCAAGTTAGGACCGAAGGTATCATTGTGTACCATCATTCCTCTCAAAATTGCGTACCCGTAAAGTGCATTGAACCTTTAAAAATGCTGGTCTTTCCATTGGTCGAACCATGGAGGAACTTAAATGATGTGGATGAAAACAAAAATAGAAAACCGCAGAACAAACAAAATGCGACCTTCTCCAAGAAGGTACATAATTTGCTCAAACAAGAGCATCCGAGGAATACAATAAAGGGAGAAAGAAGTGGGAAATTGGTCGTATGTACAGTGGGATGGGCTTGGGGATGTACTTGAAGAGTGGAAGATTTGGGGATAACTTGCCCATGTTAGAGGAGCTGAACTCGTCTCTCAAAGGCATGTAATCCGATTCAGTTTGAATTGGGCTTTGGAGCCGCTCTATGCTTGCATTAATACAAGCCGTACTCTTGGAATATCCAAGGAGAGAGTCCACCGATATTGCTCTCTGTTTCGCCGATATCCCCGAGGATAACAAGACCCTACCCTCCCTACAATGATGATATTATGAGAAGAATTTCGTATTGATAGTAGGGACCTTTCAGGATTTGGACAAATCGTGTGCCTTACATTTAGGAGGAAGTTTAAGGTTCTAGAAGCCATGGCCATGGACCAAACTTATGAGATCATGTTCTATCTTGAGTGTGATGACTCGATTTTTTATGTATGTTCCGATGCTTCTTTAGTATTAGGAAACATCATCCCGATACTCCACATAGCACACATGTACCATCTGTCGTCATGTATGAGAGACGATGAGACCATTTGCTTCGAAGTTGCGGCATCAGGTTGCCGAACATTCGAGGAGGAAGCGGTTGGTCTCGCCTCGCCGTTATGAGCTAGCCCAAGGGCTAGTTGAGCAGTAACATTGAGTTTTCGGGAGACACGGACCAGGGAGGGAGCGGCTCCGGCTCACGCAAGGCAAAGCAGTAATGAGTCGAGGAGGAAGGGACTTTGCTTCATTTGCAAAGAACCTTGGGGCCCGACTTTTCGCTATGTGTGAGAGATGCGTATGAGGTGGCAAAGGTAGAGCAGTGTAGACATTCCCTCCGCGTATGCCAGGGTGAGGGCTCTTCTTCAAAGAAGTCCATGGGATCGCTGAGGATGCTTCGGGGAGCGAGAGCACTTGCGTGCAGATGATGATGACAAGAGACCGTAGCCGTGTTCTATAGGCAGGTGAGCAATGGGGACCGAGATAGGTGGTACTCCGGGTGATGAGTCACGAGACGATTCGGGCCCGCAGCAAGATATGATGGAGCCTCGAGTCGCAGAGAGGATACTATGGACATCAGTAGCGATTACCTGGGTGAGATCCGCATGGGCACCCACCCCGAGCCTATGATAGATATGTGCCTAACATTTGGGCCGGCCTTTCGAGGAGGAGCACGCATGCGCGTACACCCGCCGCGCATCCATATCCTCTGTGAGACATCGGAGGTCGACGGGATAGTTTTGCGTGAGCCAGGGCACCAGCGTACAGAGGTATTGGATGACAGGTCGCACGCCAGCATCACCTGGGGCTTCGACTCGACCTTCGTGTTTTGAGAGAGAAGGCCACGCGCACGGAGGCCATTTATCACAGACCAGGAGCTGGAGGGTATGAGAGTGACTTAGGCCAAGTCGGCGGCCAAGTTGGTCCGCATTGGGGAACGACTAGATTCCCCGATGGTACAATCGTAGGGCAAGTTGGAGCATCCATCTTTGGGCCGACACATTGATGAGGTGTCGATAGATGTACCCTGCGCAATGCGAGCTTCAAAGATGGAAGTGAGCAGTACTCGGTGAGTACATTGATGGGGCTTCATGTGATATCTTGCCCACTTTGGCATATTATAGGGAGAGGGGGCTTCTTCCTGCTGTGCACGCTGATGATAGAGCAAACATCACAGAGTCGATTAAGGGCCGGGCAATGACACTTCAGGCATATTCCATATGGGGCCAGTTAAGACGCATTCTTCTTCCAGGATGGACCCAGGAGATCATGAGTTGGTACCCTTGGTGGCACAATATTCTTCGTAGGGGAGCATAGCAGTAGCAGTGTGTCTCAGGCATAGCTGTCACATGGTGTTCCGGCCATGTGAGGGCACCGATTGTCGTTATTTTTTGTGATTCCTTCCCGATTCCGTGAGAGCAGATCAGTCATGTGATTGAGCTGCCAGGAATTGACTGGAGAGAGGTGATGAGCCGGGTATGGCCAGGAGCACGCATACAAATATAGGTACAAGACAACGAGAGCCGTGTTACTGATGCTTGTTGGCCGACTTCATTCTGGCGTGGGGCACCGCCCAGTCGCAGGGCGGGGCAGTACCGAGCCGTGGGACTTGGGCGATGATTGGCCAGGGTGGCGATGGGATCCTGTGAGATCGTTTGTTGGATCGACGTAGAGAGATCGTTTTGGGATCCCGCATTGAGGGGTCTCGTTCCGAGAGGTTTGACACAAAAAGCTAGCAACACTCCGCAGGCTGGTATGGGATCCAGCATTGGGTCCGAGATGCGGCGGCCAACAGAGTGGGTCCATATGCCCGATTGCTTGAGGGCAAGCAATCTTGGGGCGAGAGGTCTCAGAATATTCCCATTTTGTATCATCCATGATGTGGCTAGGAGGACTTCCAGTTAGGAGTGTATATGCTCATGCATGTATTGCGTTACCGTGCCTGTGAGCTTTTCGTAGGAGTTTTGAGGAGTTTTCATGGTGTCCCGAGGCATTCGCTTGATATACTCCATCATCCGAGCAATGGCTGTTCGATGCATTCCGATAACTTTCGGAATTTTGAGTTATTTATGGGCTTAACTCACCGATTATGCTCAAGGTGGCATTCCGGAAGAATATACTATGGAACACCTTAGTGTAATAGCTCATTGAACCCGGGATTTGAGGAGACCTACACGATGTGGACAGCTAGGACAAGAGATTTTTAGTGACCGAGGAGGCGTAGCCGATTTACCCTTTCTTCGGTATTAAAAGGGAATATTTTATAATATTTTAATAAAAGGAAAAGTGCTCCATAAATAAAATAATAATAAAATAATGCTCTAGAAGGCTCCAAGTGATCTATAAAAGGAAGGGAGGAGACCATTGGGAGACATCTGCATAGATCATTTTATTGTGTATGAGATATTGGAGAACGGGATTCTCTACTTCCGCCGTAGCCCCGTGACTCGAAACCCCTGGGTGGTTTGTGAGTGTTGGACGAAAACCCAACTTCTTGAGGAGGCTCCATCTTTAGGAGTTTCACGGTAGCTTCGTAGTTTGTGAGGATCATTCGCATCTTCAACTTGGGCTTCATCGCTTCTGTCTGGTCACTGCTGTCGAGGAGAGGCAAGAAGCAAGGGGCCAGCGTACGCTCAAAGAACCTACCTGGTGGCGGTCATCTCGCATTATCTCGGTCGCATTCTATATGTAAACCCTTTCTATTATCTATAATAAAGCTGAGATTTTCTTTCTGTTCTATATGGTATTGGATTGCAGTGTTTCCTGTCATTTATTTTACATGGCAATCTTCTGTTGAATAAAAGTTTATTTTACGGCAAATTATGGTATTCCGTATTTTTCTGCATTTTTAGTTAAAATATCCCATCCGGGATATTACACAGCCTCTTCCCATTCCAGAGGGGAAGTGGGAGAGTATTTCGATGGACTTCATCACAGGGTCGCCCATGGTGCAGGGCAAGGACTATATATTCGTCGTCATTGATCGACTGACGAAATATGCACATTTTTTTGCCATATCCACACACTATTCTGCAGCATAGGTGGCGGAGTTGTTCTTCCGGGATATCTTCAGGTTACATGGTCTTCCCAAGACCATTGTCAGTGATAGGGACAGCCGCTTCATGGGTGGATTTTGGCAGGAGCTTTTCCAGCTGGTGGGGATAGAGTTGACACCGAGCACCAGCTACCACCCACAGACAGATGGGCAGACAGAGATAGTTAACAAGTGGTTGGAGGGCTACTTGCGTAACTATGTCAGTGGATAGCACAGAGCATGGTTGAAGTGGCTGCACCTAGGAGAGTACTGCTACAACAACACACATCACATGTCTATCGGTATGTCTCCGTTCTATGCATTATATGATTATCATTCTTTATCTTTTGTTGATGTGATGTTTGGTCCAGGCAAGGCTCCTAGAGCCAAGGATTGGAACCAAGAGAGTCAGGACATCCTCCGAGCTCTCAAGGATAACATGGCTACAACACAGAACCAGCAAAAGCTGTATGCCGACAGGGGACGGGTGGAGAGACAGTTTGAGGTAGGGGACTTGGTCTACCTACGCTTGCAGCCATACCGACAGTCGTCTCCGAAGCCGAAAGAGGCTGAAAAGCTCAAGCCCCGCTTTTATGGACCTTACAGGGTGATACGCAGGGTTGGACAAGTTGCCTATGAGTTGGAGCTGCCCCAAGGCAGCAAGATTCATAACATCTTTCACGTATCATGCCTGAAGAAGGCTTTGGGACAGCAGGTGACAGTGACAGAGGAGCTTCTGCCGACAGATGATGAGGGGCATTTGGTGCTACAGCCGGAGGCCATTATTGATATCAGAGAGAGACAGCAGCGGAACAGGACAGTCCGAGAGTTCTTGGTGAGGTGGAAGAAATTGCCGGATGAGGATGCCACTTGGGAAAGTGAGAAGATCTTGCAACATTTATCACTACAGTTGCTTGGGGTCAAGCAACATTTTGCCGGGGGAAACTATAATATTCCCAATTAGCAATAGCTAATTGGAAATATTAATTTTGATCAATTTTGCCTTCTATAGTTAAAATATAAATAAAAGTGAGTAAGAGGGGGATATAACTCACTTACAATAAAGTACACTCCCTAAAGTCACCTAGTAAACTCAACCTTGTGACTAAGGTGGGCCAAGGGGGCCAAGTGACCACGTGAAAAGGGACCCACTTGGACTGCGTGAGCATGGCCAGTGCAGTTGAGTTGGCAACGTGGGCCAAATGGAGGCAACGTAGGAGATGGTGGGGCCACAGGTTGAGAGAGGCCCATCGTTATAAAAAGGAGGAGAGCCTCCTCATTTGGTCATTCGAGTTTATGCATATTGAGCTGGTCACTTCGACTTAGAGCACGCTGGCTGTTTAGCTTGTCTGCAGCATTGTTTAGTGCATCGGGTGTCTCCGTTCGGAGATCCCACCCTCAGCCCCGGGAGACTTCGAGTGCTTGCTCGGGTGAGGTAGTCTCATCAGTATTTTGCAGGAGGATCGGTGTTGGCATTCGTGGGAGGAGCAGAGCCATAGAGACTGCGCAGTCTTGAGAGGGAGGACGCAGTCCATCTTGAGGGAGCTTCGGTTTGGCACTATTTTGGGGGTTTCGGGTCAGAAGATTGAGCAAGGGGCCAGCCCTTGCCTATTGGAGGCTTTTGGCAGAGTGGGAGGCCATATCTCGAAGGATTCCATTCAGCATCAGCGTGGCCCTTGGGATGTTAGCGTAGATCCTCAAGGGAGGTATTTTCGAGGGTCGACCATTTCAGAAACGCTCTCTGGGCTTTTCTGGGTATTGTGAGTAGAGGCAGATTCCAGAGTTTCAGCCTTTTTTGAGTAGGGGAGCAGCCCCGAATACTCATTTTGTTCCAACAGTAGCAGCAGCACGACAGTTTTCCAGCAACTTGGACGCAGAGCAGAGAGCAGCCATTCCATTGATCTTCTGAGAGTATTCCTACACTTTCCCGGTGCAAGTCGAGGTGCCATCACTCTGATCACCTCTTGTACTCATTTCTATTTCTCAGTATAATAAAATGGCTCAGTATTCTTTCTAGTTCATGTGTATCTGCTTCATGTTCAGTTTATAGCATTTTGTATCTTGTTGTATGCTTTGTATTGTTGTCTATTTCCCCTTCGGGATATTACAGGTTGTGCAGCGACGTAGAGCTGACACAGTGCCGGGAGAGGCAGCACTGGGATTTCTAGTGGGCCAAAAAGGGCTCGTATTCAGCATTATTCAGAAGGTGTGAAGCCTCAACCAAATCAGCTATATTTTCTATCTCCGAGTGATAGAGGTACATTTTCCATGATTTCTCTGTTGGGCAAACCACTGCTGGTGCCCTTGATTGTATTCAAATATTCTGCTTAATAAACAAACCCTATAAGAGTTGCTAAACCAGTTTTCCCACATTGGGTTTTTCCAGGGAAATTGTCCAAAAAATATTGTGTCCTTTGTCATATGTGCGTTATGCTTCAGTAAATGATCTATATGTATGTGTAGGTTGCAATAGTGTTTACTTTGATGTTTTTGCTGAATAATTCAGAAAATTAATTTGTTAATTTAACAGAACAAATAGGAGAAGTAAATCAGAAAACTGCAGTAGGGTTTCTGTAACTTAGGTTCAAAAATTTTCACATATGAGTCTACAAAGTGTCTAGCAGCCCTCCAAAGACAAGCATGGTTCTCCTCTTCCTATGTCAGCCTCCAAGATAATTAAAGGAACTCGTGTCGGCTCATAAAATAGACTCACCGGTTCACATGCTCAGGTTGGCTTAAATATATGAACGAACTACGAACTACTATATAAAGGAGGCTAGGCTCCTCGCATTTCCAGAACATAGAATTTTCGTCTCTGAAGTTTCGGATGGGTATCACAGAGAGCATTTTCTGATCTCTAGAACAGACTTCGTATATCTCTGAGATTCTCAGTGGAGAAGGGAGAAAAGAGTTCGGATCAGATTCGAATGAGCACAGTGAATAGGTTGGGTGTAATCACAGTGAACAGGAATACGGATCCCTCTGTACTTCAGATGGATAGCACAGTATTAAGTTTGGATCTCCTTGATCAGTAGTTCGAAAAGGAATGCAGAAGATAGTCTTATTATAAGACTTGGCCTACCTTGCAGTGGAGTATACCTCTATCTTGGTATCACATCAGAAGGTAGTAAGGTCTCTTTGACAACATGACATCTCATTGTCACTACAATTTGTTAATGATACTAAAGGCATCATCTCTGTGATAAAGATGTCGATAGTGGTAAAGCTCTCGGTGTCAAAACAGTGATGAAGATCTCAGTATCAAGGCAGTGATGCAGTGATGAAGATCTTGGTAATGATAAGAAGGTAGAGGACTTGTGTCTTGGTCTTGGAGTGGCTAATAGGTCAAAGGTCTTAGTCATGGTATTCGTCAATTGGAATCTCTATAAGAAGAATTTGTGCGGGTTTTCCTCTCAAAGAGTGAGAGGTTTTGGCCCTGGCTCATAGCCTATATGTTGTGTCTCTTGTCTATTTTATGTTCATGCATTGGTTATTGTTTGATGAAGAAGAACACTAATAAGATCCTAATCTGGATAAGTAAAAATGCATTCACAAGCAGTCACTAATAAAGAGAAATCTCTTGATGCAAATGCCCTAGATTTCTCAACATGGTTTCAGAGCTAAGGTGACAATTAAGGAAGGGCATCTAAGGGACACACAAGGATCAAATTTCAAAGCATCTAAGCAAGTCAAAGATCATCGCAGAAGGGATAAGATCAGAGATCTAATTCTCTGAAATTTCAGGAGGCAATCACAGTCAGAATATCACAGTCTACAATTCGGATCATCCTCAGAAAATCTCGGGCTAATTTCAGACGTGTTTTTCAGCAAACTTCAGATCAGTGGAATCACAATAATGCTCTCAGCATACCTAGTACAGATCACAGTGAAAATACTAAACAAAATTTCAGTGATATGTTACAGTTTGGTTGTGTGTTACTTCGGGTCCAGTATAATCAACAGTGAAAGAATAATGATACTACCTCAGTAACGTTGGTGTTGTCACATATATTCCTTGGTGCTATTCAGTGATGGAAAACTCAAAACTACTACCTTGGTGATCACAGTGAAGTTGGCGCAAGCAAGGAAAGATCTTGGTGCTAGAAAGAAGTCTTATGTGACATTACAGCAAAAGTTTTGGATCCTCTAGCCATCATCAAAAAGAGCTACATCAAATGGCGTTATCATCATTAAAGGAGCAATCTCCTTTACTGAAGAAAAGTTTTTTTCATTTGGAAGAATATTATCCAAAAGGAGAGCTCTAATACATCTTCTTCAACCTCCCTAAAAGTGATCAAGCTTTTCATCTTTACTTGACAAGTATGTATCTTTCATTATATAATCAAATTTGGTTAAAAATGACTTCGTGTCTGCAAGGAAATCCATAAGCTGGTTGGGTCGTTGCATGAAAAAGGAGGATAGACATAGTCTTTGAAAAATAGTGAAGTCATTGATCATATCTATCGAAAAGCCTCTGAAGGTCGAGCAATATCTGAATACATGTAAAGGGATCAATCATCAAAGGGCTCAAAGGATTCTTAAAGAAATCAGTCAAAGGTCCCCTCATCCCTATGTAGCAGGATTGGAGACAACAAAGAGATATATAATAAGCTGGAAGAACTACTCTCTGAAGATGCAGTAAAGAAGGTCATATCACTTAGACCTGATCTACATAAAATTGAAGGAATATCTTCATATAATCTCAATTGTGAGATCTAGAAGAAATGATAAAAACATAATCATCATTGTTCTAACTTATGAGCAAGGTAACAAAATGTCCATGGGACAAGAAAGTTACCTCATTCAACAACTTTTGGTTTCTATGCTAGATAGAAGAAGACAAGTTGAGGGCAAAAGTGTTGAAGGTTAAAAGACTCAAACTTTGCAGAAGGGAAAGGGAATTTTAGAAAATTTGGTCCTCAAAAAAGACAGTGCTATGGAAAAATTGTGGAGGAAAGCTGAAGAAGAGCAAGGAAAGAAGGGAGTAAGAGATCTCTACTATGAGTGAGATAGTCTCCCTCACAAAAGGTCTTATCATAGCTCCTAAATCTTTTGTTATGGGATATGGCTATAATAAATAATAAGATGCAATGTGGCATCATGAAAGCATTAGAAACAAGAGCTCGTGACATCACCGTGGGGAATCATAGAGGACAAAAGGAACAAAAACCATGGTAGTCAAATATGAATAAAATGGCTCTTGGGAACCTCATTGGATATTGAATGAAAGAAAGAAGTCATCCAGAACAAGGTTCATCATACATCAAATCAAAAATAAAACATCTGTTGGATAGGGATATGCAAGATCCTTAAGATTCTCTGATGGAATCCTCATCAAAGGGTTCACCAATCCAGACAGGAGGCAAGTGTTTCATGAAGAACTCCAACTTGTGGAATTCATGGGATGATGGTATGATGACATAAGAGATTGTTAATTTTGGGCAACTAGGTCCAAACTCCATGTTGCACTGCTCATATGACGATGGTCATATTTTTGTTGGATTCCTCTTTCAGAGAGGTGCAAGATTGATCTTAAGATCATCATGATTGGATGAGCAGAACATTGATTTTGAATTTAATTTCCACATGTGCAAGGTCGGCCTTCCTCTTTCGGAGAGGTGCAAGATGGATCTTAAGATCATCTTGATCAGATGAGCAGAACATTGATTTTGAATTTAATTTCCACATGTGCAAGGTCGGCCAGATTTATCCCACATGCCTAAGAGATGTGTCACACACCTTCATTGATGGATATAAATTGGAGAGACTTGGAGGTCACACATGCCTCTGATCCAGTGCTTTTGTATGTTTTCGGTCTACCAGTTCAAGGCTTGGTAGGCTTCTTTGGAATGGATGAGGATGCACCCTCAGTGGTGCACGGTTCCAACCAAGCTGGCGGCCACTATGTTGTGACGCACACTAAGTCGTCTTCAGTAACCAGATATGGCAACTCGTACCATATTCCCTCCACAATGCCCTTCGCGCAGACACGGATGTTGTGGAACGTCGCTTCAAAATCAACGATCAACTTGTATTGCTCATACAAGGTTGGAGACAACCTTGGCTTTGATTGAATGGCTTGAAATATCGTAGCATCAAAAAGGACCCAAAATATTTTATTCTCTGTGACGCGCGAGGGGATTGTTGAATTCCAGAGCGTGGCGAACCACACAGCTTCACACATCTCGGGCTCTATGTCAGGAAATTGCGTCTCCTCCGGCGTCTTCCAGTCGATGAGCACTATCAAAATCAAAAGCCAAGCGTAGTAAAAATGATTGCCATATTTTTGTGCCTACCGCACATTTTCCAAAAATTCTCTGCAAAGATACTAGGCCCAATTATATTGGGCGCCCTTCTCGCATTGCCCAGTGAATGCAATGACTTGGCCTGGAACCTCTTTTGGTCTGCATTTCCTCATCATTTTACATGCAAGGATGAGGGTTCCAAATCGGACAATCGGGTCATTAATCTCGCTCACCACAAACCCTTGACTGTGGCGCGTGACCTGATAGTCATTCTTGATCTTCTCTGCGACTCTCTTCTCCTGGCCTTTGCCTCCAAAATAGGCCACAGGGTCCGCGCCTTGATCAGGCAAGTCGGTGATCCGATGGATTAGCGCGGCATCGATGAGTATGCGCTCTCCTAGCCACAAACACTCATCTTGGACTAGCGCGAGCAACTGCCGCACACAAATGTCGTTGATCGGGTTGTGCCTGAAATGTGGGATCTGCAATAAATTCAATAGCCCTGCTTTGTGCAGGCCCAACACCCAGCGCTTCGGCTCAACACGCACAATACCCCCCTCATAAGAAACTTGGTCTAAGTATCTCTCGGGTGCAAGCTCTAGTAATTTATCTACATCTGTGAGGTCCTAGTCCTCCATTTTCAATAGCGGCACATTGGCAAACATATCACCTTCTATTGGTACATTTTCTGGGATCAAGGGCAAGTTGATGTATGCCCGTACTTTGTCTAGGTCCTTCGGGACCTTCACCAATGCTTTGCACAGTGCGACATAGGTCGCCAACCGCGAGATGGGCGCAATTTCCACCACATCCTCATCTTCCATAATTGTTTCCGACAATTCGGCCATGGATTTCTTCTGGCACTCAGCCGCAGTGGAGCGCAGCTTTGGGATCTTCTCCCTTGGGGATTTTCGGGACCCTGAGGTCTGTCCCTTCTTTGTCTTAGCTGGTGCAGGGGTCTCAGTGGCCTGCGCAGCGGGATCCTCTCCTGGTCAGGTGGTTGTCATACTTGGCAGAATTACGTGACCTAGACCTCTACGGCGCAACTCCTCCTCAAACACCGGATCAAGCCCAGACATAGATAGCAAGGATAGGCAAGAAAGCAGAGAACTCAATGCACAAAATTCACATAGAAAGCAAAGGGAACTAATGTGACCCCTTCGGTCATATTTATAGCTTAAGTGCATCTCAAACCGTCCCTTGTGCATTAATGTAGCTTCATAAATGACAGAACGGATCCAAATCTGACATAATCTCCTCGTTAAATGCAATTTAGATGCTCCTCCAAATGGTAATAAAACCGTTTTTTCCAGATTTACTGTTCCAACGGCTATATTCTGGCACTTTTGCGACCCAGTCAACCTCCGCGCGCGCGTCACACCTGTCTACGCATCCGCCATCCCTTCTGCGCAGATCCAATGCTCTGGCCATATAGTCATTTAGTGCGCGCAGGGAGAGGGTCATCCTTATATGGCTTCAATCGGCTTCATTGACATACCGGGGAAGATATTCTCCGCTCAACGTGGCCAAGCACACCGCACCTCCGTCAATGATCTCCTTAACAATATATGGTCCTAGCCAATGCATCTTGATCTTCCCTGGGTGGCGCGCAAACTTGTTGTCATACAACAAGACCAAATATTCTTCCTTAAATACCTTCTATCTGATATGCCTATCATGCCATGCCTTTTCGCGTGCCTTCTGCATTTGCTGATGGAAATTTGCAATAAAGCGATCCTCTTCGAGCGCGACCAACTACGACAACCGTTCCTCCATAATATCCTCTTCTACCATATTTGTGAATGTTGCAATGCGCAGACTTGGAAAAATGTACTCCATTGGCATCACAGCTTCCTGCCCATATACCATCCTGAATGGTGTTGTTCCTATCAGCGTCTTGCATGTAGTCCTATAGGCCAAAAGAACCAAAGGTATGCGCACATCCCAATCATTCCGATTAGCATTGCAAATCTTAGTGAGCGGAGCCTCCAATATCTTATTGAAAGCTTCTACCACACCATTCACATGTGGGTGATATGGAGTGCTCTTCTGATGATGAATCTGGAATTCTTCCATTAGAGCTTCAATGGTTTCATTCACGAAGTGCGTACCTCGATCACTCATCAAAATATTAGGACATCCAAACCGAGTCAATATGTTTTCAAAAAAGAAGTGTGCAGTTGTGTCTACACTACAATCCTTCACCAGCTTAGCTTCGACCCAACAAGATACATAGTCTGTCGCAATCATTATGTAACGTGCCCCTGTCTTCTTTCCTAGAGGGTCAATAGGTCCAACAAAATGTATGGCCCATTTATCAAACGCTTGCAACGCCATCTGTGGATGCAAGGGCATCTCATCTCTGCGCGATGGCTTTCCTGTCCTCTGGCATACATCACATGCGCAGCAATGCGCATATGCATCATTGTGCAACGCGGGCCACCATAAACCAGTTCGCAAAAAAATTTGCGCGGTTTCCTTTCTTGCATAGTGACCTCCGACAACCCCTGCATGAGCTTCAACTAAGATGTCTCATCTCTCGAATTCCAAGGCATATCTTCGCAAGACTTCATCTCCACCCATCTTATACAACTGACCCACAATGATAGTAAAGTCAATTGCGCGTGCTAACAGCTCTTACTTTTGCTACAATGTATACCCCTCGGGCGCACATCCAGTAGTCAAAAAATGAATGATATCAGGGAAATCATCATCAACCACCTTTATAGCAGATAATTGCGCATCGGATAAACCATCTTCCAAACTAGTCGGCTATTGTTAATTTTGGACAACTAGGTCTAAACTCCATGTTGTGATGCTCAGATGAAGATGCCAATATTTTTATTGGACTCCTCTTTCGGAGAGGTGCAAGATCGATTTAAAGATCATCTTAATCCAATGAGCAGAACATTTATTTTGAACTTATTCAAAATATGTGCAGGTCGGCCTTAAGGTTTTGTGCCCCAGTAGTTGTGTCACACACCCTCAATGATGGATATAAATTGGTCAACGTTGGAGGACATTTTCACTCATCTCATCCTCACACGTTTCTCTCTCCTCATCTGATTGGTCAGCAACTATTTTCTGTTTTCGGCCTAGGGTTTCTGCAGCAACTTTGACCAGTGTTGACTTTGGTCAACGCAAGGTCGAACGAACCTGAAACTCTCCCAAAATTTCGATCTTTCAAATCCGCATTTTTTGGCACTATTCTCGAGGCTAGATGTTGACTTTGACCTAGTTGCGTTGACCTAGCTACTGCTGTTGTTTGCATTGACCGTTGAATGACAGCGTTGACTTTTGAGTTTACCGTTTTGGCTGTCCTAGAGGGTTGTGTGACATTGCTGGTTGGCTGACCATATTGAGACTTTGTTGGTTGAAGCATCCTGCTGATCACCGTAACGCACCAACACACTTATATATTTTGACTTGTCTTCTGTCGATCTACTGGTATGTTCTATCAACGTTTTACTTTGTTGCTTATGTGATTGTTGACTGATATTGGGATAAAAAGTAAAGTTGCATCAAGCATAGAACATCTACAAAAATTTGCATGGTATCAGAGCTGAGGTGAAGACAAAGCCCTAGTTTGTAGCAATCACTGAAGCAGAGGATGGGTTCCTCAAACTACAATGGCTTTAAGGCTGATGACAAATTGACTGGGAAGGATGAATTCCATGCTTGGAAGATGACATTGGATCTTAATTTGGAAGACCAAGATGTCATGGACTATGTGCTGGGTAGAATCCAAGAGCCTCCATCCACTGCAACTGCTGCTGCCAAAACAAAGTACAAGAAGGGGGAAATCAAAGCAAAGTTGATGATCAGGGACTCAATTCATAAGAGTCTGGTTGCCTACATCTCTGAGCTGGGCACATCCAAGGAGATGTATGATAAGTTGGTCAACATGTTCAAGGCCAACAATGCGAATCAAGTTCTATTCTTCAAGAATCAATTGAAGAATCTGAAGAAAGGCAGGGATAAATCTGTTCAATCATATTTTCTGAAGTTGACTGAGATCAAGAATAATTTGTTGGCTATTGGGGAGACAATAGCTGATAGAGAGATGGTTCTGACCGCACTTGGAGGTCTCTCATCTGAATGGCATGTGTTCAATACTACCATTCTCAATAACAATGTCATACCTGACTTTGACAAAGTAATATTGAGATGCGTACAAGAAGAGACAAGGATGAACGAATATGAAAAGGAAGGAAATGTTGTCTTCGCTGCTCATTCTAAAAAGAAGAACTTTGGTGGTCCAAGGAACCAAGGAAGAGCAGGGGCCCAAGGAAAGAAGGGCAACTGTTACACTTGTCACAAGCCAGGTCACTATGCTAGAGAATGCCCTTTCAAGAAGGATTCTCCTAATGATGATGACAACAACAACAACCAGAGGAATGGCAATCAAAAGAACAACAGGTTCAAGGCGAAAAGGAAGGTCCCTCCGGTAGAAATGGTCAACCTTTCAAAAGGTCGAGAAATTCCAGGTATGAGGAATCAAATGTTGTTGATAAAAGAAATGAATTCATTCTTGTATCTACTCTCTCTGCTGCATCTCCACCCGACACTATGGATGTCTGGTTGATAGATAGTGGTGCCTCAAGGCACATCACTGGGTTCAAGGAAGCATTTTTTGATATGGTTGAGAAGGATACGAATCTGGAAATTATCCTTAGAGATAATGCCACATATCCCGTGAAAGGGACAGGGACTGTGACCCTCCACTTGTCTCAAGGACAAGTCCTTCACTTACAGGATGTACTCTATGTACCTGATTTGAAGAAGAACCTTGTGTCTATATCGGCCATGGAAGACAAAGGTTTCAATGTGGCATTCATTGATGGGAAGGTGTGTATCTGGAAGAAGAGTTTCAAGGAAGCTATCATGATTGGGTTTAGAGTTGATACACTCTACCAGGTTGGAGGAAGTCCACTGGGAGCGATGACGTGTGATAATATCCGACAGACGAAACTATGGCACCGGAGGTTTGGACACCTTCACTACAAAGCCGTTCCCGAAGCAAGGAAGGTGGTGACAGGGATGCCCGAGTTCTCAAATAATCATGAAGGTGTATGTAAGGGTTGTGCCAAAGGAAAGCGTACAAGGGGACCTTTCCCCTCAAGCGTCACAAAGACATCTGATGTCTTGCAATAGATACATTTTGATGTCTGGTATGCTGCCCGTGCCATCCTTGGGAGGATGTTCTTATTATATGACGTTCATAGATGACTTCCCTCGCAAAACTTGGATATACTTCTTGAAGAAGAAGGGTGAGGCTTTCATGTGATTCGTACCTTCAAAGCCTTGGTGGAAAATCTAACAGGGAAGAAGATCAAGATACTGAGGAACGATAATGGCACTGAATATGAGACGAACAAGTTCAAGAACTTCTGCAGAGAAGCTGGCATCAAGAGGGAGACCACAACTGTCTATACCCCTTAGCAGAATGGCATTGTTGAACGAAAGAATAGAACCATTGTGGAAGTTGTCCGTGCCATGCTATGTGACCAGGGTCTACCGAAGTTTCTGTGGGGAGAAGCTGCGAACACTGCTGTGTACATACAAAACCGATGCCCGCATTCCACTTTAGACTCCAAAACTCCCGAAGAGGTTTTCTCTGGTAAGAAACCTGACGTCTCACATTTAAGAGTTTTTGGATGTCCTGTTTATTTTCATGTGCCAAAGGAGAAGAGGAGCAAGCTGGATGCTTCTGAGAAGAAGGGAATGTTTGTGGGCTACAGCGAAACTTCGAAGGCCTATAGAGTCTATGTGCCTGGTCAAAGGGAAGTAGAGATATGCCACGATGTTACCTTTGACGAAGATGCTCCCCTAAGGAAAGTAGTCAATCTTCCGAGATCTAAGGAAGATCATGAAGCAAGGCCTGGAAATCAAGAAGAACCGAAGGATGGGACGATGCCTGATGTTGAAGTATCGACTGATCCACCTCCTTTGATGAGGAAGAGACCATCATGGCTCAGGGACATTCTAAAGGATGCCGAGGGACATATGGCCCCAAGGGGGACATTCCGTGAAAGCAAGAAGTCGAATAGATACCAAGGGTATCTAGCAGCCATGAGTACTATTCTACAATCTAAGCCTGGATCTTTTGAGGAAGCCGCAAAACATCAAGTCTAGAAGGATGCTATGCACGAAGAGTATGAGTCCATAATGAAGAATGATGTCTGGGATGTGGTTCCATGACCAGAGGACAAAGCAGTTGTCACCTCGAAATGGCTCTACAAGATCAAGCATGGATCTGATGGAAGTGCTGAAAAGTTCAAGACAAGATTCGTTGCTCATGGCTTCTCTCAAAAGGAAGGCATAGACTATGATGATATATTTGCACCTGTAGCCCGATATACCACCATCCGATCTATCATAGCCCTTGCTGCTATGCAAGGATGGAGTCTTCATCAGATGGATGTGAAGACCGCATTTCTGCATGATGCGATAAAGGAAGAGGTGTATATGGAGCAACCTCTAAGGTTCGAAGTCCAGGATCCAGACACCCATGTCTGCAGGTTGAAAAAAGCCCTCTATGGGTTAAGCAAGCACCCAGAGCTTGGTACGAGAGGATAGATAGCTACCTGATGAAGTTGGGCTTCACTCGTAGTAATGTTGATCCGAACCTTTACTTCAAGGTTGATAGAGAAAAGCCTCTCATATTGGTGTTGTATTTGGACGACCTCTTCTTGACAGGTGCTGACTCTCTCATTCATCAGTGCAAGAAGGAGCTTGTTGCTGAGTTCAAGATGGACCTAGGACTGATGCATAGTATTCCTAGGCCTGGAGGTCTGGCATAGACCTGGCGAGATTTTCCTTTCTCAAGGAAAATACATTGTGAAGCTTCTGGAAAGATTTGGTATGGTGGACTGTAAGTTCGTGTCGACATCGATGGAGCTCAACTTTAAGAAGTTGAGTGGCAGCGCTGTTGGGCCCGTGCCAGCAAATCCTACTGAGTATTGTCATGTTTTGCATTGAACACTTTGAGTCAACATATGGTTGAGCCTCATCACATTCACTGGGTTGGTGCCAAGAATCTATTGAGATATCTTCGGGCACGATAAACCACAAGCTAAGATACACTGTCGGGAGCGTGACACTCCATGGATATACTGATGCCGATTGGGCTGGCAGTGTGGTGGATCGTAAGAGCACATCGGGATGCTGCTTCACACTAGGTTCTACTTCGATATCATGGATGAGCAGGAAGCAGAAGTCAGTGGCTTTGAGCACCGCAGAGGCCGAATACATTGCAGCGAGTATGGCCTCTTGTGAAGCAATTTGGTTGCGAAAGTTCTTCAGTGAGTTGTTCGAGCATGTGCTAGATACCACCGTGATACTCTGTGATAACCAGAGTGGGATTCGGTTGTCCGAGAATCCCGTGTTCCACGATTGATCCAAGCATATTGATATCAGGTACCACTTTATCCGGGATACGGTACAGCGAGGCGTTGTAAGGCTCGATCATATAGGAAATGATGAGCAGGTCGCGGATATTCTCACAAAGCCCCTGGGGAAGGTCAAGTTCTTAACCTTCCGTGAGAATCTTGGTATCGTGGAATCACCCTATGCTGAGGGTCTTGTTGGATGATGAGCTCTGGGAGCTCTGGGGGACTTTGGGGATAGCTTCTCGGAGCTATAAGCAACCACAGGGCTAGGCTTGCCGAACCTTGTTGGTGTGTTTTTGCCCCACCGTTGTGATGATTGAGTTGGTTCACCTCTCATTATTTGTGCCCCGTATGCATCCTACCCATTGAGTTCAGGGCTCGTGAGAAGTACCTCTCATTTGGCCAGTGAGGTGGGAAAAGCTAGAGACTAGTAGCAAAGACTGATCGACGCATCAGAGATTGTCGTACTCTCTATCTAGGATAGCACGGTTCAACCACTTGATATGGGATCAAGTATAGTGAGGTTTCGGACCTCCAACTGACTTCGGGTCAGGTAAACCAACTTCGAGTTGGTATGAGACTCTTTGTGAGTCCTGTAGAGGTTTCGGACCTCTGTGTTGAATCTATTAGTCGGGAATGATGTCTTTGTGACTGACCCACTTCTGTTTTGAAATAAAGAAGCCATCAAAGCAAGTTACGGCGGGATGACGCACGATGTTTGGATTGCACAGGTGGATGGAGTTCTCCCTATTTGAGAGGGAGTGTTAATTTTGGATAACTAGGTCCAAACTCCATGTTCTGATGCTCAGATGAAGATGCCATTATTTTTATTGGACTCCTCTTTCAGAGAGATGCAAGATTGATCTAAAGATCATCTTAATCCGATGAGCAGAACATTTATTTTGAATTTATTCAAAATATTTGCAAGTCGGCCTTAAGGTTTTGTGCCCCAACAATTGTGTCACACACCCTCAGTGATGGATATAAATTGGTCAACGTTGGAGGACATTTTCACTCATCTCATCCTCACACATTTCTCTCTCCTCATCTGATTGATTCGATGAACTTGGAGGCTCTTCTCTCAACATGTAGGAAATTTCAGCAGCAACTCTTTTCTGTTTTCGGCCTAGGGTTTCTGCAACAGCGTTGACCAGCATTGACTTTGGTCAACGCAAGGTCAAACGGACTTGACACTCTCCCAAAATTTCGATCTTTCAAATGTGCATTTTTTGGCACTATTCCCGAGGCTAGACATTGACTTTCACTTTGCTGCGTTGACCTAGTTGCTACTATATGCGTTGACCGTTGACTAAAAGCGTTGACTTTTGGGTTGACTTTTGAGTTTACCATTTTGGCTATCCTAAAGGGTTGAGTGACATTGCTGGTTGGCTAACCATATTGAGACTTTGCTGGTTGAAGCATCCTGTTGATCGTCGTAACGCACCAACACACTTACATATTTTGGCTTGTCTTCTGTCGATCTACTAGTATGTTCTATTAGCATTTTACTTTGTTGCTTATGTGATTGCTGACTAATATTGGGATAAAAAGTAAAGTTGCATCAAGCATAGAACATCTACAAAAATTTACAGCTCTTCTCCATTCTCAATGCGCAACAAATGGTCTGGCCTAGCATTCAGACTCCCAGGCTTCACAATAACTCCAAAATCATACTCTTGAAATAGCAGCAACCACCTGCAGATCTTCCCCCCCAACACAAGCTTATTGATCAGGTACTTCAAAGCAGAGTGGTCAGTAAACATCTTGAAGTGTCCTCCTAACAAATAGTGGAAGAATTTCTGCAGCGCATAAACCATCGCCAATCCTTCTCTCTCTGTGGTTGAATAATTACGCCCTACGCTTGAGAGCTTCCTACTTGCATAGGCAACAGGGTGATCGATCTCCCTGCTCCTGGTTGCGCTAAAATATCTCTGAGCGCGATGCAGGAGACATCAACATGCACATGAAACACCTTTGACCAATCGGGAAAGATCAATATGGGCGCAGTGACCATCTTCTCCTTCAACAGTTCAAAGCTCTTTTGACATTCTTCATCCCAACAGAATGTTGCGTCCTTCTTGAGCAATTTCTCCATGGGCGCAGTGATCAACGCATACCACTAAATGAATTTCCGATAATATCCAGTATGCCCCAATATTGAGCACAGTTGTTTGACATTCACAGGAACTTCCAGATTAACAATCACTGCGATCTTCGCGGGATCTACCATCAATCCTTGCTGGCAGACAATATGACCCAGCAATATCTCAAATGGCACATAAAATATGCACTTCTTCAAATTAAGTGAGATTTGATACTTCCTACAGGTATCCAACATTAGACGTAGACTTGAAACATGCTTTTTCAACAACCCAAAGGCCATCCAATCATCAAAGTAGACTTCTAAGAACTTGTGGATATACTCCTTGAATGCAGCTACTACTACGCGTGAGAAGATAGCAGGTGCATTCTTCAATCCAAATGGCATGACTGCATACTGAAACAATCACCATTCTATTGTAAATGTTGTCTTACTTCTATCCTCTGACGCAATCCTGATCTGATGATATCATGAGAACCCATCTGTAAATGAATAAACCTCATGTCCTCCGACATTGTTGAGGATCTCATCCGAAAATGGAGTTGGGAATAGATCATGTACGCGGACATCATTCAGTTTGTGCAGGTCCACACAAATCCTTATCTCTCCTTTAGTCTTCTTATCTTGTACTACCATGGGACTCACCCAATCAGATTCTTCCACTGGTTCTATAATGCCTGTAGCCACCATTTTATCCAACTCTTCCCTCATTTTATCCACCATTTGGGATTCAATCTATAAGGGCGCTACTTCACCAGTCGCGCATTAGGTTTCAAAGTGATCTTCATGACTCCAAGCTCTCCAATTATCCCTTTCAACTCAGAAAACTTTGTAGGAAACAAGTCTTGATGCTTAGTCAGCAGCTCAGCAACGTTTCCTACTATATCATCATCCTAGTAATCTCCAATTTTTGCCAACTTCGGTTGTTCTTCAAATCCTATGTTCACTTATCGAATCTTCAAGACTTTGTGACATCCAGCGATGTAATTGAAGGGCCTAGAAACTGCGCGTTGTCCCTCCGATTCAGGAATTGTGATATTTCTTGGATCTTCTTCAGTTTCTTCTACTTTCAGATTTCTGCAATTGACAATAAACCTCATTTGCGGATCCCATGTTGGTGAAGCACGCTCTATCTTCGACTTGGTCGTGTCAAAGATAACCTCTTGAATACCTTGCAGTGCTTTTCCTAAGAAATCAAACCCACTCTCAAAGTTGAAGGTCAAAATGAAACTTTCAGTCAGCACAGACCATTCAATGGTTCCTCAGCGCAGCTCTGTTTCCAAGTACCACTCAGTAGGCACCTTCCCCAACGTACGGATGAATATGTGCACCCATTCTAGTCTTGGCTCTGTGCCCCATACTTCAGTCCATTTCACCAGATGTCTGCGCAGATCACCCTTTCTGGAATAAACTTCTTCCATTCTGGTAGTTGGACACTCAAAGCGAAATCTCATAATTCGCGCACATTCTTCCCATTTTCCCATGTTTCCTTTGTGAGTCTCCCACCATCGTGCTGGAGTAGCGCACAATACTATATCCAATGCATGGAATCTTTGTCCTTCTGGAACAGTTATTTCAAGTTCTCTTAAAAACATATTCACATTAGTTAAACCATCATAATACGGTAATTCTCGTACCTCTGATGATATGCAGCGAAGAGATCTAGTCACTCGATTGCAGCGCAACGCAGATACTTCATGTAACCGGTTCTACCAGTTCTCCAACTCTTCATCTGAATCTAAGCAAGAACTGTCCTTTTCCCAATTAAGCCTTCCATCAGCTGTTGGATTGATCCAATCATCATCTCGCGCAGACAGCTTATAGATATGGTCAATATCATCATCAGCACGCACAGTGTCTGTATATCTTTCACCTTTTGTAGGATCTAAGGGAACTACAACTTTGGTTCCATTGTTCTCAAATACCATACTTCTTCGTTTCAAATTTATGATGCCATCCATATTAATAGCCCAATCTAACCCCAACAGCACAGGATAAGGATCAGTATCATCCACAATTTGTATGACTTCAAAATCTGCAAGCACCTTAACTCCTTCAATACCTACTACCACTCGCGACAATCTTCCTAATGGAATGATTTTCTGTTGATTCACCATGCGTAGCTGAATAGTAGACCACTTCAACTTAGATTCCCCCATGCGTTGCCAAGTTTGTTTAGGTAAGACATTTGCATCAAATCCTAGATCCAGAATAACTTGATCCATCTCATAGGCACCAATCTGGGCAGTCAAGCGCATCTCTCGTCCAGTTCTTTTTTTGTTATTTTTCATATAGATTTTGTTGACAGCTTTCTGTTCCATCTGAGGCTGTTCCTTTTCTGCGCAGTTATTTATCAATGCTTGAAGATTTTCCACTGCCTTCTTATTATGTAGTAACTTGATGCAAGCTTGCAAGAATGGCTTTATTTCTTCATCTACTCCACCCACATCCATAGGTCTACCTGATGTCGATGCGCTTGCTTCTGCAAACCTCTTCTTTGCTTCTACAAAAGTTTCTTTTTCGCACTATAAATCAAATCCATCCTTTTTCTTAGGTGCCTTTCGAATCCAAAGGTTAGCATTCGGCTTCTTTCCCTTATCCTCACCAGTGGCTGCACCCCTCCTAGTGACAACATTCACGCTAGGATCCTCTTCGTGCAACTCCACCCTGACCATCTGAATATTTTCCGTCGAAGTCAGCGTCTTCTTCTCCTGCATCTTAGCAATTAAAACAAGACAATCTTCAATTACATGATCAAACTGCCTACAGTACCTACATGATTGTCGCGCGGGATTTGGACAGTGGCGCGCATAGTGATCAGCATCTCCACAATTGTAGCAAATGACCTGTCCCCTTCCTCAACCAGCTGATCCTCCTCATCTTCCTCATCCTCTAGTCTGGAATCCACCACGCCCAGACGGGGATGCTGGTGAGGTAGGTTCAACCTGCATTCTGTACATCTCAGCTTTGTCAATCATCAAATCAAAACTTCGAGAGTGTTGTTCATCATGTCCTAGTGACAAGCAGAATCTACAAAACAATTACCTTAGCTCAAGCATATATTTTCCAATCCGTGGACAGAAATCTATCACATGCAGACCCGTAGTCTGACAAATCATGCACCATACTAGAGGTGTTCCACAATCCCACCGCACTCTTTGACAAGCTTGGTCCTCCAGCGTGCAGAAAATCATTGAACATGGGGCATTGATCCTTATGATGCCCGACAGCTTTACATCATATGCACCATACCTCTACGCATACCTTCTTGCCCTTATCTTTGCGTAGATTTTGAATCTCCAAATGCATTGCTTCTAACTGACTCTGAATCTATTGAGTTCCAATCACAGCAAGCACCAACGCATCTTCTAATTTCATCGCAATTTCCACAGCCTCAGCCTGCGTGGCAATCTTCTGCTGACTCGATGACGAGCATAGATGCGGGAGAGCATAGCAATAAACCACTCCTTGTGTTGGGTATCATCGATAGTGAATCCACCGTCTCTGACAGTGGGCTTCAATCTCTGATCCGCAACCCAAACAGATTCATTCACCTTTTGGTGAATCCCTTTCAACTCTGTAACAAACTGCGCATATGACTTTGGCTTTTTGAATTGTTCTTTTAGGGCGTCCTTCAGATCATTCATAGTTGCATTAGGGTTCGTTGATACATATCTTATGTATCAGTCCAGCGAGCAGTCTTGAAAAGCAGTGGCTAACTGTGTTTTCTTAACATCATCACTATTAACCTGTTGTGCTCTCCATACAGCATCAGTGACAAACCAAAATTTCTTCGTATCTTCATTTCCAATACCTACGAAAGTAGGCAGCTTCATCAATGCGGCCATATCTGCGCCTGGGGGAGGAGGAGGTGGAGGTGGAGTGGATGACTTGTGATATGAGTGTGGAAGTGGAGTGGATGGGATCTGAACTATGCTCAACACTCCCTGATTGTTCTAATCTTGTGAGACTTCTTCTTCTTCAGAGTGCGCAGATTCACTAGAGCTACTAATCTCTGGTTCGTCGTCACAATCAAATCTACCCTTGAGAGGACTGTAAATAAACCCTTCTTCTAGATCTGCGTGGTAAATTCTTCCATTGTGTGTAGTTGGGCCTCTTCGGGACATTCACGCAATATGTTCACACAGAGAACCCTATTCACACAATAGAATCTTAATCCACAACTTCAAATAGCGCAAGAACTTACCTCTGGGACCCTTGAAGAATCTTCTTTCTGCTTCAGAATAAGACACAAACTGATCAATAGCAAACTCAGTTACAAATCCTCCCAAAACACGATCGATCCAATGACCTATCGCGTGGGTAATCGTATTGTTTGTCTTTTCTAACTGCTGTACCAATTCTGGAGTCCACTGAGTGACTGCGTCGTCCTTTGCGCAGGTATTAAATTCAGTCAATCTAGACAACCACTCATGCAGCTTAGTCGCAAAGGAAGCAAAGAATATCTCGTGAAATTCTGTATAAATATACTTTTGAATCCAATCCTCAGTAGATAATTTGGAGCTTTTGTTCTCTTAGATCGCGAATTCAAGGATTTTTCTATCCAGCCAATCTTGCAATTCATTCTGCGTAGGATGCCAATACATCAATTCTCCCTCAAAACGATCCCGATCCCGACAATGGAACCATTTGTTGGCGTGAGGGGTCCTAACCCAAATTTGGATTTATAGCGCAATCAAAAAACCCTCCAACTACTGGCGCTTTCGGCAATGACCTGCTTGCACAGATCAAAGTCTCACCCGAAGCAGTATGGGGAGGTGCTGGAACCAGGTTTCCGCACCCTGAGGAAGAATTTGATGTGGTGGCCCTAAACAGACTTATAACAGAACTTATCACAGATCATAAGCAGATGTGCGCATAAACAGATCATTAATCTATCAACTCAACTACGTCACAGATATAAACAAGTGTGCATAAACAGATAATAGAATCACAGAACTTCGCAAATTATTCCAGCATGCAGTATATATATATATATATATATATATATATATATTCGCACAGAGTAACAGATACACTTAAGCAGATCTATTCATCAACAATATACTTCATTCATAATACACATCATTCATTCGCACAAATGCATTGGGTCATAAACAAAAGTAAAAGCGCAATCGCAGAACCAATTCTGACCTTAAAGCAATAAACAGAACAGATTCGCAGTATTCAGATAGATAACGCACCAATCACATAACACATTTGATTTCGCCAAAACAACCTTTGCATTAATAGATCCAATCAGTTCAATACATTCAGACTTCCCTTACAAATTACCCTTCCGTGCACACAGCCAGCGGCGTCCGCACACAGCCAAGACTAGGTCTCCACGAACACAACCAGTAGGAGCCTTTCTACCCAAATCCAGACTTAGACTGGAATCCTTACAAAATGTTCACCAACATAAGCATGATATTAACTACTTTACTTGACTCGACCTATCTATATTTATATCAACTTAGCGCGTAGATACTATGGTCTCAGACCATGGTTTGAGGCCCATAGTTTTCCCTTGAAACCCATTTACATGAAATAGGGAGTTTGACCCGCCCCAAAGCCCCTTTGACTCTTTCGCGCATCACGCATAACAAAAATATATACAAAAACTTTACCAAAATTTACCCCAAGGGACCCCGTTCCAACAGTGCACCAACAAAGAATTCCAGGAGTTTTGTACTAGCGCAGGAATCAGGAGAAAGTGGACGGTTCCTTACAACCCACAGCAAAATGGGGTTGTTGAGAGGAAGAATCACTCTATTTCAAAGGCAACTAGAGCAATGCTATATGACCAGGATCTTCACGTTATCTATGGGCAGATGTGTGTAGTACAATAGTTTATATTCAAAACAAGGTCCCATATAGAGTGCTTGGCAAGATGACACCCAAGGAGGCATTCACGAGAAAGAATCCTTTTGTCACTCACTGTAGGATATCTAGTTGCCTAGCTTATTGTCACATACCAGGATAGACACGTTCGAAGTTGGATCAGACCTCTATATCCCAGGTGCCAAGAGGATATAGAGGTGGTTGTTCCTAACTCCATTGTTGGCAGGAGGAACAACAAGGTTCCGCAGACACTCAGGGATGCTCAAGAGTTTGTGGGGACTCCTAGGACAAGAAGGAGAGAGCAAAGACAACCAAAGAGGTACACTGACTACATGGTGTTGGTTAGTCAATTTGTAGATAGCGAGCCTTCCAGCTATCAGGAGGTCAGACAGCAACAGGTGTGGCAAGATGCTATGGTTGAGGAATTTTCCTCAATCATGCAGAACGATGTGAGGGAGGTTGTATCCAGACCGATTTTAATTTCTCACAATGTTTTATGCTGTAACAATCACTTAAACAATTTCTTCTTCCAGTAGTAATCACTTTTGAATTTATTTTCAATCACCCAATAACAATAACCAATTGTAGATAGAATAGTAAACAATGTGGACAATAGAAAACGACCAAGATCAATGAGACACAGAGATTTAGGTCAAAGACCAGGGAAAAACCCCACAAGGGGGAAAACCCAGCCAAATTCTTCTTCTATTAGATATTCATCATATGTTCAGCAGAGATACATAGTCCAAGCACATCTAACAACAAGTCAAAGGTCAAGCCTTGACTATCCAAGTCAACAATCCAATAAAAAATCAAAGATGAGTATAAAATTCAAATCTGGTCAAAGTACTAGTCTTGCAATTTCTAACCTTATCAAGTTCAGTCAACAACAGTTAACGAAAACCCTAACTAGCCAAAGTCAATGGTCAAATGTGCTTAGAAAACTTCGATCAAAGCAGCAATAAATTTGGCCTTCCTTGCTTGGTCAAACCCAATCAAAATAGTCCTCAAATTTGGTCAATATCCTAGTCAATGCAGCCTTTCAAGACAAATCAGATTTCAATCAAACCAAGTCAAAGTCACCTCAAGTCACTACTAGTCAAAGGAGGCCAAAAATCATAAAGTCAACGCAGTCAACAGAAGTCTCCCCTCTCTCCTTCAAGTGTGAACTCGACCCTGCAATTTCAGAAGTGATTGAACCAAATGAAGGAGATTTAATGTGTGATGAGATGC
Organism: Pinus albicaulis; assembly: GCA_034641835.2. Lineage (NCBI taxonomy): Eukaryota > Viridiplantae > Streptophyta > Pinopsida > Pinales > Pinaceae > Pinus > Pinus albicaulis. The sequence goes on along the minus strand of CM076578.1, from coordinate 351,311,725 downwards.
CTCCAAGTGATGTCAACTTAGGTCTATTTATATGTAATCTTAGGGGTCGAATTTCTCTTTCTAGGCCTACTTGTACTTTTCAAGTTGACTTGGTCTAGCCACAAAAAAAAAAAATTTCCATGAGCAAATTTAATTTTTCCAAGTGCAAGTAGGGTTTGTTGGACTTCCCTAATGGGGAAATTGCTTCCTTAGCTGCCAATTTTCAACAACCAACAGACAGGACAATGGTTGGATCATGCTAGAATCTACATCTATAAGATCAAGCATGGTGCAGATGGCAGCATCAAGAAATACAAAGCTAGGTTCGTGGCCAAGGGGTTCTCTCGTAAGGAGGGAATAGAGTATGAGGAGACATTTGCTCATGAGGTCAAGTGCACTTCTATACAAGTCGTGATCTCATTAGCAACACAAATGAGATGGCAAATCCATTAAATGAATGTCAAGACGGTGTTCCTGAATGGTGAACTACAGGAGGAGATGTACATTGAACAATTAGAGGGATTTGTGGCACACAACAGAGAGACCCATGTGTGCAAATTGAAGAGAGCTTTGTACGGGCTCAAGCAAGTTCCCAAGGCGTGGTATGAGCGCATAGACAGATACTTGCAGAGCATGGGCTTTGTGAAGAGTGAGGCGGGTGCTAATTGCTGAGATTTTGTGTATTTGGGGTAGCATTAGTTGTGCTCTAGGTCCCAAATTTTGAGGAAGGACTAGAGTTCACCTGATCTACAAGACCCATAAACGGATTTGGGAAATTTCATCTAGTTTAGGAGATATTAAATTAATTAAATATTTTAATGTATTTCCTAAGTTAAAACTTAGGAAAATGAAATAATTAAAGTAAATTTAATTAAACATGTGATATAATTGTCTTAAGTCACACGAATCAAGCTTTCTTTTAATCGTAGCCATTGATTAAAGATTTAATCTTGGTCGTTGATTTGTCAACGAGAAAAGTATAAAGGAAAGGCTTGGGGTCATTTGTAAGACACACAGACGCAGAGCACTGAAGCTAAGCTGAGATTCTAAGGCGGGGTTGCTAAGAATTCTCAAAAGTGTTTCAGTTGGAGAGATGGGAATTTAGACCAAGGGGATGATCTGATCCCAGGGTCTAGAATACACAAGAAGCAGAGAAGAGATCGGCAAGGACAGGACAGAGAAAGGCAGCAGTGGTAGCAGCAAACGACAGCAGCAGTGCTGGGTTTCTAGGCCTAGATCTGGCTGAGTTCTGTAAATCCCATTTGAGGGTGTGGATCAGTCAGTATTGTTGGTCTTAGATCAGCCAGGAGCTGCAGATCTAGAGTTTTCTCTGTAGAGTTTTCCAGATCTGGAACCCAGAGTTGTGTATTCAGAAATATTCTAATAATAGAGCCCTCTAGTAGCCAGAGACCAGTTTTCCCACCTTCGGTTTTTCTGGTGACAGTTTGTCCAGAAATAACTGTGTCACTTTGTATATGTGTGCATGTGCTTATTCTAGATCTGAATTGGTAGAGATCTGTTATGTGTTTTGCTTTGATGTTAACTTGAATTTATTCAGTTGATAACTTGTATAGGTAGGAGAAGCTTAACCGGATTAACAATAATAATTTCTACATAAGAATTAAGATTCAAAAATTTCTACATGGTATCAAAGCAATTGCAGATCTAGAAGGGTCACCAGCTGAAGAATCTAAAGGATCTCACTGCAGAAAGCAGTTGGAAAGGCAACAGAAAAGCAGATCTGAAGGGACAGTGCAGTTTTCAGGAGGAAATTCACGCAAAGGGAAGGGTGACGCTATCCAGCGCTGTGTCCTAGCAAGTCCACACAATTACTGTGCAGAGGCAGCTCAGAAACAGCGCTGGTTAGGTCTGAAGCCAGCCAGTGTGATTCAAATCTAAATCTGTCAGATCCAGAAAAAAGTCTGCAAAAAAGTTGCAGAAATTCAAAAGAGCTGGTGGGGTTAAAATTATGAAGTTTTCAGATTTTTAACCTTAGCACAAGTGACAAAGTTTGAGAAGAGATGAGCTTCTCAGAGAGTTTCTTGCCAAAGGAAACTTGCAGTTTGGTCAGAGGATCAAAGAAGAAGCTGGATCATAGATGATTTGGTAGATTTCCAAGGAGGGAAATCAAGTGTCAGAGGGAGCAGAGGGTGCCCAGTTCGAAAAGGACCCTAGATCCAGATCTCTAGCATAGAGAAGAGGAGTTCTGACACATTCTGAGCAGATGGCTCCTCATGGACTGCGTGATCAGGATAGGCTAGAGGGCCTCTCAAACTTTTCGATATGGAAAGCTAGGACCCTGATTTTCCTTGAGGCATATGGTCTAAGAGACCATGCAGAACAGACCTTGGCCACACCAACAGATGCGGATCTCCTACGGAAGCATAGGGACATTGTTGGGCATGCCAAGCGGCTGATAATGGACAATATCAAGGATCATATTGTGCCACACATAGCTGAGAAGAGTACAGCTCATGAGATGTGGAAAGCCTTGACTTCCGTATATGAGGGAAAATCAGTCCAAAGAAAGATGTTGTTGGAGGCCCAAATGAGGTCATTCATGATGACCGAGGGAGAAGACATCGAGCACTTCCTCTTCAGATTGCAGTCAATCAGGAATCAGCTGACTGCAACGAGTGCAACCGTAGATGATGCAGTGATAGTCAGGACTGCCCTCAATGCAGTCACAGATGAGTGGGAAACATTTGTCCAAAGTATCTTGGGCAGAGCGGACCTCCCAGATTGGGACAACTTGTGGTCAATCCTGCGGCAAGAAGAACTATGCAGATTCACCAAGAAGCAGCACAGCCCTGGGTTGAGCAAAGTAAAGAAGGAAGAGGAGGATGATGCAGCCTTGGCATCAAAGAAGCAGTCGAAGAAGAAGAAGGATCTTTCAAAGATCAAGTGCTTCCAATGTGGCGAAATGGGACATTTTGCCAGCCATTGTCCAGGAAAAAAGAAGGACAAGGAAGCATCTTCTTCCAAAGCAGTGGTGGCAGATGATGGGTCCGGAGATGATGTAGCCATGAGTGCTCATGAACCACGGAGGTGGGGTGACATGGACATGTAGAGGAGCTACATGGAAGTAAGGCAGATCCTTGAGCAGCTCATCTCTTGGATCACAAGTGAGCTGTGGCAGCCTTAAGACAGTAGTGAGACAAGTGGAGCAGTGGGTGCATAGATCACAGATGAAGCATAAGCAGAAGTAGATCTGGAGGCTGGGATGAGCAACACAGAGCATAGCAACAGCAGTGTAGAAGCAGTAGCAGCACAGAGGCTGATGTGACCTCAGCAGCGTAGAGCAGTGTTGCTTACGCAATGCAGAGCTGCAACAGCGCAGAGAGCTTCAGAGGGACAGCGCAGTGCAGCAGCAGCGTGATTGATTTCTACACAAGGCATTGATGCGACTTCAGTATTGTTGAGGGAGTCTGATTACTCAAGTAGAGCTGTAGCTGTGCATCGTTCTTTAGATGCCAGCACAGATTTGTAGCCTATGGAGCTTCAGTGATGAGGATGCAGCCCATCTGACTTGTCTGTCAAAGATTGGGCAGGAGATTCAGTTGTTTCTCTCAACAACTGAAGTTGCAGTGCAACAGATCAGCAGTGGCAGTGCTATGAGCAGCACAGATGCAGCATATTGAGAGGGAGTTGCAGTACAATGCTTGCAGTGGCAGTGGCAGAGTCATGGGCAGCAGTACAGAATGGCAGCAACAGTGTAGCGTTGAGTGGCAGGAGGCCAAGCTTCAACAACACAAAACCAGTGGTCAAAGTCATGTAATGCATAAGTGTGATGTATTGCTAGAGCACACCCTTGATGCTAAGAGGGAGTGTTAAGATTTTGTGTATTTGGGGTAGCACTAGTTGTGCTCTAAGTCCCAAATTTTGAGGAAGGACTAGAGTTCACCCGATCTACGAGACCCAGAAACGTATTTGGAAAATTTCATCTGGTTTAGGAGATATTAAATTAAATAATTATTTTAATGTATTTCCTAAGTTAAAACTTAGGAAAATAAAACAATTAAAGTAAATTTAATTAAACATGTGATGAAATTGTCTTAAGTCACACGGATCAAGCTTTCTTTTAATCTTAGCCATTGGTTAAAGATTTAATCTTGGCCGTTTATTTGTCAACGAGAAAAGTATAAAGGAAAGGCTTGGGGTCATTTGTAAGACACACAGAGGCAGAGCACTGAAGCTAAGCTGAGATTCTAGGGCGAGGTTGCTAAGAATTATCAGAAGTGTTTCAATTGCAGAGAGGGGAATTTAGACCAAGGGGATGATCTGATCCCAGGGTCTAAAAAACACAAGAAGTAGAGAAGAGATCAGCAAGGACAGCACAGAGAAAGGCAACAGCAGCAGGAGCAGCCGCCAGCAGCAGTGTCTTTCAGGGGCAGCGCTAGGGTTTCTACGCCTAGATCTGGCTGAGTTCTGTAAATCCCGTTTGAGGGTGTGGATCAATCAGTATTGTTGGTCTTAGATCAGCCAAGAGCTACAGATCTAGAGTTTTCTCTGTAGGGTTTTCCAGATCTGGAACCCAGAGTTGTGTATTCAGAAATATTCTTAATAATAGAGCCCTCCAGCACCCAGCACCCAGCACCCAGAGACCGGTTTTCCCACCTTGGGTTTTTTCGGGGACAATTTGTCCAGAGATAACCGTGTCACTTTGTCTATGTGTGCATGTGCAAATTCTAGATCTACATTGGTAGAGATATGTTATGTGTTTTGCTTTGATGTTAACTTGAATTTATTCAGTTGATAACTTGTATAAATAGGAGAAGCTTAACCGAATTAAAGTAATAATTTCTACATAAGAATTAAGATTCACAAATTTCTACAAATACTTTGTATTTGTATCAGAGGGCTTTGTGACACACAACAGAGAGACCCATGTGTGCAAATTGAAGAGAGCTTTGTACGGGCTCAAGCAGGTTCCCAAGGCGTCGTATGAGCGCATAGACAGATACTTGCAGAGCATGGGCTTTGTGAAGAGTGAGGTGGGTGCTAACCTCTACTGCTTGGTGGTTGGAGGTGATGTACCCACACTTGTCCTATATGTGGATGACTTTTTCTTGACAGGTTCACTGCGGCTCATAAAGGAGTGCAAGAGGGATCTTGCAGCTGAGTTCAAGATGAAGGATTTGGGGCTCATGCCCTATTTTCTAGTCATGGAGGTATGGCAAATGAATGGGGATATTTTCTTTAAACAAGGGAAATACTGAATCGAGATCCTGAGGATATTTTGGATGGAGGATTTCAAAGCCATGTATACTCCCATGATCATGAAATGAAGGAAGATAAATGCATCCGGGGAGAAGGATGTGGACCCCACCTAGTACAGGCAGTTAATAGGCTCTCTCATGTATTTGGTCAACACCAGGCCAAATATATCCCATGCAATAACTCTCTCAGTTAGTTCATGGTGGAGCCAGAGAGTGCATTGGACGATAACAAAACATGTGTGAGATATTTGCGCGACACTATCAAGTGTAGGATCAGGTATGCTCAAGGTGATGGTGTCAAGTTGGTTGGCTATACTAATGCAGACTGGGCAGGTAACATAATGGATCAGAAAAGCACTTCAGGGTGTTGCTTCAGCATGGGATCAGGAATTGTTTTTCGGTACAGCAAGAAGCAGAAGTTCGTGGCACTGAGTTCTCAAAAGCATAATACATAGCAATGAGCATGACTACATTCAAGGCTATATGGGTTCGTAAGTTGCTAGTAGCCTTGTTTGGTCAGAGGATAGAGATGATGGTGATGCACTGCAACAATTAGAGTTGCCACAAGTTGTCATAGAAATCAGTGTTTCACAACATGTCCAAGCATATAGACATCAGATACCATTTCATCAAGAATTGTGTGCACCCACAGATAAGCAAGTAGCAGATATACTAACGCTGGCTTTGGGGAAGGCGAGATTCATCTTCTTCAGAGACAAGTTGGGTGTTATGCATAACACCTTCCTCACTAAGAGAGAGTATTAGTTTATGTAGCTCGAAAATCTGTTCTAGTCTCAAATTGTGTCTATGAGGCTAAGGAACACATTTTCTCCAATACCCAGAAAAGATTTCGCAAGAAAAGGTTTTGATTAGAATTAATTAGTTAGTTAATTAATTTTCCTAAGTTTAACTTACGGAAATGGCTTAATTAATCAATATTAATTGGGCTAAATCGATTTTCCTCTAGATATTTCGACAAAAGTCATGAGAAGGGGTCAAAATGATGTTATCCATCGATTGAGATTAGATCATGGTTGTTGATTCATCAACGAGAGATTATAAGAAGAGATTGATGGGTATTTGGAGAACACATCGAGGCACAATATTGTAATGATAGCAAGCGCGCAGAAACAACGCAAGGGCATCAATAGAGAGAGATCAGCAGTGCTTGGAGATAGGATTGCCGAAGGAATTTATCATAGCGATTTCCATAGTCTTTTGGAGATCATTTTTTTCTGAAGTCAGGCTGATTTTCTAGTGGTGTGAATTGCTCCAGAGAGGGGTGTGAATTGCTCTAGCAGGGAAAGTGAATTTCTCCAGGAGGACGAGTTGCAGGAGCAAGGAGATATTGATTTAAACAAGAAGATCGATTTGCCAGTTAAAGTCAAATTACAGTGGAGACCAAGTTAATTTCCAACCAGTGTGAGTTTGTCAAGGAGGATTGGTTGTCACGGTTGCACGTGTGGCTAGATTCAGCAAGCGAGAGGGAGGCCGAATTGAATTAGGAGGGTCGAGTTGTCTCCAGGAAAGCAAATCGACCAACAGATGTGATCAAAATATTTCGCTGCAGGTTTGCTTATTTACAGCAAACAATTTTGTAATTTTTTCCATCACAGATTTGTTGAAGAATAATAAAATTACTCATCTGCAGAACCGGTTTTCCCCACACTGGGGTTTTCCAGGGACATTTGTCCAAAGTATTGGTGTCCATTATTTGTGTGTGTGTGTGTGTGTGCATAATTTTCTCAGTTCCTATGGTTATTTATTTTTTAGTGAAGTAGCAGTTGTGTTTTATTCAGTGTTTGCCGCAAATAAATTGCATAAGACAAATAATCAATTGATAGGAGAATACTAACTAGCTAATTGCAACAGTAATTAAAATTTCATAACTTCTCGACTAGAAGGCAATACCTTGAAGTTAAGGGAAAACGGTGGGGCTTCCATCTCCCCAATACCTTAATCAATGTTTTTTATGATTTATGCAAAGTTTTGCATGCCAATTTCTATCAAAGCCATGTGGCATATCAAATTTAATAAGAAAGGACGAAAGTTGATGTTAACCATAATCACTGTAGCATCACACACTTAGATCATACTGAGCAATCAGCTCTAGAAATTTGGATTTAATTCGACCTCAAGTGAAGATGTGATAATGGTCAAACCCACTCAAAATAGTCCTCAAATATGCCTACAAATTCGATCAACTCACAAAGTCAACCTATGGTAACCCTAGCTTCAGATCTACAATCAAAGGTGGTCAAAGTGTCCAGAAAAAATTGGTCAATATCCCAATCAATGCGGCCTTTCAAGACAAATCAAATTTCAGTCAAACGAAATCAAAGTCACCCCAAGTCAATGCTGGTCAAAGGAGGCCAAAAATCATGAAGTCAATGCAGTCAATAGAAGTCTCCCCTCTCTCCTTCAAGTGTGAACTTGACCCTGCAATTTCAGAAGTGATTGAACCAAATGAAGAAGATTTAATGTGTGATGAGATGCCTCCAAGTGATGTCAACTTAGGTCTATTTATATGTAATCTTAGGGGTCGAATTTCTCTTTCTAGGCCTACTTGTACTTTTCAAGTTGACTTGGTCCAGCAACAAAAAAATATTTTTCCATGAGCAAATTTAATTTTTCCAAGAGCAAGTAGGGTTGTTGGACTTCCCTAATGGGGAAATTGCTTCCTTAGCTGCCAATTTTCAACAACCGACAAACAAGACGATGGTTGGATCATGCTAGAATCTAGATCTATAAGATCAAGCATGGTGCAGATGGCAGCATCAAGAAATACAAAGCTAGGTTCATGGCCAAGGGGTTCTCTCAGAAGGAGGGAATAGATTATGAGGAGACATTTGCTCATGTGGTCAAGTGCACTTCTATACAAGTCGTGATCTCATTAGCAACACAAATGTGATGGCAAACCATTAAATGGATGTCAAGACGGTGTTCCTAAATGGTGAACTACAGGAGGAGATGTACATTGAACAATCAGAGAGCTTTGTGGCACACAACTGAGAGACCCATGTGTGCAAATTGAAGAGAGCTTTGTATGGGCCCAAGCAGGTTCCCAAGGCGTGGTATGAGTGCATCGACAGATACTTGCAGAGCATGGGCTTTGTGAAGAGTGAGGCGGGTGCTAAACTCTACTACTTGGTGGTTGGAGGTGATGTACTCACACTTGTCCTATATGTGGATGACTTTTTCTTGACAGGTTCACTGCTGCTCATAGAGGAGTGCAAGAGGGATCTTGCAGCTGAGTTCGAGATGAAGGATTTGGGGCTCATGCCCTATTTTCTAGTCATGGAGGTATGATAAACGAATGGGGATATTTTCTTTAGACAAGGGAAATACAGCCTCGAGATCCTGAGGATATTTTGGATGGAGGATTTCAAAGCCATGTATACTCCCATGATCATGAATTGGAGGAAGATAAATGCATCCAGGGAAAAGGATGTGGACCCCACCTTGAACAGGCAGTTAATAGGCTCTCTCATGTATTTGGTCAACACCGGGCCAAATATATCCCATGCAATAACTCTCTCAGTTAGTCTATGGTGGAGCCAAAGAGAGTGCATTGGACAACAGCAAAACATGTGTGAGATATTTGCATGACATTATCAAGTATGGGATCAATTATGCTCAAGGTGATGGTGTCAGGTTGGTTGGCTATACTAATGCAGACTGGGCAGGTAATAATTGATCAGAAAAACACTTCAGGGTGTTGCTTCAGCATGGGATCAGGAATTGTTTTTGGTACAGCAGGAAGCAGAAGTTTGTGGCACTGATTTCTGCAAAAGAAGAATAAATACATAGCAGTGAGCATGACTACATGCAAGGCTATATGGATTCGTAAGTTGCTAGTAGCCTTGTTTGGTCAGAAGATAGAGACGATGGTGATGCACTGCAAAAATCAAAGTTGCATCAAGTTGTCAGACAAATCAATGTTTCACAACATGTCCAAGCATATAGACATCAGATACCATTTCATCAAGAATTGTGTGCACTCCAGGATTGTTCAACTACAATATATACCCACAGATAAGCAAGTAGCAGATATACTGACTCTGGCTTTGGGGAAGGCGAGATTCATCTTCTTCAAAGACAAGTTGGGTGTTATGCAGAACACCTTCCTCACTAAGAGAGAGTATTAGTTTATGTAGCTCAAAAAAGTGTTCTAGTCTCAAATTGTGTCTATGAGGCTAAGGAACACATTTTCTCCAATACCCAGAAAAGATTTCGCAAGAAAAGGTCTTGATTAGAATTAATTAGTCATTTAATTAATTTTAAGTATAACTTACAGAAATGGCATAATTAATCAATATTAATTGGGGTAAATCGATTTTCCTCTAGATATTTCCAGAAGTCATGAGAAGGGGGTCAAGATGATCTTAGCCATCGATTGAGATTAGATCATGGTCGTCAATTCATCAACGAGGGATTATAAGAAGAGATTGATGGGTATTTGTTGAACACATCGAGGCACAATATTGTAGTGATAGCAAGGGTGCAGAAACAACACAGGGGAATCAATAGAGAGAAATCAGCAGTGCTTGGAGACAGGATTGCCAGAGGAATTTATCATAGCGATTTCCATAGTCTTTTGGAGATCAATTTTTCTACAAATAGGCCGATTTTCCAGTGGTGTGAATTGCTCCAGAGAGGGGTGTGAATTGCTCTAGCAGGCAAAGTGAATTTCTCCAAGAGGACGAGTTGTAGGAGCAAGGAGAGATTGCAGGAGATATTGATTTGCACAAGGAGATTGATTTGCCAGTTAAAGTCGAATTACAATGGAGACCGAGTTAATTTCCAACCAATACGAGTTTGTCAAGGAGGGTTGGTTGCCAAGGCTGCAAGTGTGGCTAGATTCAGCAAGCGAGAGAGAGGCCGAATTGAATTAGGAGGGTCGAGTTGTCTCCAGGAAAGCAAATCGACCAACAGATGTGATCAAAATATTTCGCTGCAGGTTTGCTAATTTACAACAAACGATTTTGTAATTTTTTCCATCACAAATTCGCTGAAGAATAATAAAATTACTCATCTGCAGAAACGGTTTCCCCACATTGGGGTTTTCCACAGACATTTGTCTAAAGTATTGGTGTCCATTATTTGTGTGTGTGTGCATAATTTTCTAAGTTCCTATGGTTATTTATTTTTTAGTGAAGTAACATTTGTGTTTTATTCAGTATTTGCTGCAAATAAATTGCATAAGACAAATAATCAATTGATAGGAGAATAATAACAAGCTAACTGCAACTGTAATTAAAATTTCACAACTTCTCGACTAGAATGCAAAACCTTGAAGTTAAGGGAAAACAGCGGGGCTTCCATCTCCCGAATACCTTAATCAATGTTTTTTATGATTCATGCAAAGTTTTGCATGCCAATTTCTATCCAAGCCATGTGGCATATCAAATTTAATAAGAAAGGACGAAAGTTGATGTTAACCATAATCATTGTAGCATCACACACTTAGATCATAATGAGCAATCAGCTCTAGCAATTTGGATTTAATTCGACCTCAAGTGAAGATGTGATAATGGTCAAACCCAGTCAAAATAGTCCTCAAATATGCCTACAAATTCGATCAACTCACAAAGTTAACCTGTGGTAACCCTAGCTTGAGATCTAAAATCAAAGGTGGTCAAAGTGTCCAGAAAAATTTGGTCAATATCCCAGTCAATGCGGCATTTCAAGACAAATCATATTTCAGTCAAACCAAGTCAAAGTCACCCCAAGTCAATGCTAGTCAAAGGAGGCCAAAAATCATAAAGTCGACGCAGTCAACAGAAGTCTCCCCTCTCTCCTTCAAGTGTGAACCCAACCCTACAATTTCAGAAGTGATTGAACCAAATAAAGAAGATTTAATGTGTGATGAGATGCCTCCAAGTGATGTCAACTTAGGTCTATTTATATGTAATCTTTGGGGTCGAATTTCTCTTTCTAGGCCTACTTGTACTTTTCAAGTTGACTTGGTCCAGCAACAAAAATATATTTTTCCATGAGCAAATTTAATTTTTCCAAGAGCAAGTAGGGTTGTTGGACTTCTCTAATGGGGAAATTGCTTACTTAGCTGCCAATTTTCAACAACCGACAAACAGGACGATGGTTGGATCATGCTAGAATCTAGATCTATAAGATCAAGCATGGTGCAGATGGCAGCATCAAGAAATACAAAGCTAGGTTCATGGCCAAGGGGTTCTCTCAGAAGGAGGGAATAGATTATAAGGAGACATTTGCCCATGTGGTCAAGTGCACTTCTATACAAGTCGTGATCTCATTAGCAACACAAATGAGATGGCAAACCATTAAATGGATGTCAAGATGGTGTTCCTAAATGAACTACAGGAGGAGATGTACATTGAACAATCAGAGGGCTTTGTGGCACACAACAGAGAGACCCATGTGTGCAAATTGAAGAGAGCTTTGTACGGGCTCAAGCAAGTTCCCAAAGCGTGGTATGAGTGCATCGACAGATACTTGCAGAGCATGGGCTTTGTGAAGAGTGAGGCGGGTGCCAACCTCTACTACTTGGTGGTTGGAGGTGATGTACTCACACTTGTCCTATATGTGGATGACTTTTTCTTGACAAGTTCACTGCTGCTCATAGAGGAGTGCAAGAGGGATCTTGCAGCTAAGTTCGAGATGAAGGATTTGGGGCTCATGACCTATTTTCTAGTCATGGAGGTATGGCAGACAAATGGGGATATTTTCTTTAGACAAGGGAAATACTTCATCGAAATCCTGAGGATATTTTGGATGGAGGATTTCAAAGCCATGTATACTCCCATGATCATGAATTGGAGGAAGATAAATGCATCCAGGGAGAAGGATGTGGACCCCACCTTGTACAGGCAGTTAAGAGGCTCTCTCATGTATTTGGTCAACACCAGGCCAAATATATCGCATGCAATAACTCTCTCAGTGAGTTCATGGTCGAACCAAAGAGATTGCATTGGACGACAGCAAAACATGTGTGAGATATTTGCGCGACACTAACAAGTATGGGATTAGGTGTGCTCAAGGTGATGGTGTCAGGTTGGTTGGCTATACTAATGCAGACTAGGCAGGTAAAATAATGGATCAGAAAAGCACTTCAGGGTGGTGCTTTAGCATGGGATCAGGAATTTTTTTTTGGTACAGCGGGAAGCAGAAGTTCGTGGCACTGATTTCTGCAAAAGCAGAATACATAGCAGTGAGCATGACTACATGCAAGGCTATATGGATTCGTAAGTTGTTAGTAGCCTTATTTGGTCAGAGGATAGAGACGATGGTGATTCACTACAACAATCAGAGTTGCATCGAGTTGTCAGAGAAATCAGTGTTTCACAACATGTCCAAGCATATAGACATCAGATACCATTTCATCAAGAATTGTGTGCACTGCAGGATTGTTCAGCTACAATATATACCCACGGATAAGCAAGTAGCAGATATATTGATGCTGGCTTTGGGGAAGGCGAGATTCATCTTCTTCAGAGACAAGTTGGGTGTTATGCAGAACACCTTCCTCGCTAAGAGAGAGTATTAGTTTATGTAGCTCGAAAAATTGTTCTAGTCTCAAATTGTGTCTATGAGGCTAAGGAACACATTTTCTCCAATACCCAGAAAAGATTTCGCAAGAAAAGTTCTTGATTGGAATTAATTAGTCAGTTAATTAACTTTCCTAAGTTTAACTTATGGAAATGGCTTAATTAATCAATATTAATTGGGCTAAATCGATTTTCCTCTAGATATTTCCAGAAAAGTCATGAGAAGGGGTCAAGATGATCTTAGCCATCGATTGAGATTAGATCATGGTCGTCGATTCATCAACGAGGGATTATAAGAAGAGATTGATGGGTATTTGGAGAACACATCAAGGCACAATATTGTAACGATAGAAAGGGCGCAGAAACAACGCAGGGGCATCAATAGAGAGAGATCAGCAGTGCTTGGAGACAGGATTGCCGGAGGAATTTCTCATAGCGACTTCCATAGTCTTTTAGAGATCAATTTTTCTGCAGAGAGGTCGATTTTCCAGTGGTGTGAATTGCTCCAAAGAAGAGTGTAAATTACTCTAGTAGGCAAAGTGAATTGCTCCAAGAGGACGAGTTGCAGGAGCAAGGAGAGATTGTAGGAGATATTGATTTGCACAAGGAGATCGATTTGCCAGCTAAAGTCGAATTACAGTGGAGACCGAGTTAATTTCCAACTAGTGCAAATTTGTCAAGGAGGGTTGGTTGTGAGAACTGCACGTGTGGCTAGATTCAGCAAGCAAGGGGGACGCCGAATTGAATTAGGAGGGTCGAGTTGTCTCCAAGAAAGCAAATCGACCAACAGATGTGATCAAAATATTTCGCTGGAGGTTTGCTAATTTACAGCAAATGATTTTGTAATTTTTTCCATCACAGATTTGCTGAAGAATAATAAAATTACTCATCTGCAGAACCGATTTTCCCCACATTGGGGTTTTCCAGGGATATTTGTCCAAAGTATTGGTGTCCATTATTTGTGTGTGTGTGTGTGCATAATTTTCTCAGTTCCTGTTGGAGCAAGGTCTCCCAAAGGCTATGAATTTTGTCCATTTTTGTATAATTTGGTATTGTTTACTCTAACGCAGGGGTTTTGGGGTGGGTCAAAGTCCCTAACGCATTGTAAATGGGTCAAGGGTAGACTAAGAGTCCGCAAACCACAGTTTGTGGACAATTGGATGCGTAGGCTAAATCGCTATAAATAGATAAGCCTTTTTGAGTCATAGGTAGGAATAAATAGAGATTGATGCGAAGTACGAACTGTTAAGTTTGTGGTAGGGTTGTTTGGATTAGGACTCCTGCTGGCTTTGTGCACAGAGATCCTCTGTCTTGCTGTGTACGGACCCTGTTGGCTATGTGTGCAAGTGGTAATTTGGGGAATGTAAGAGGATTTCTGGGTAATAATATAGATGTGCAGAAGTATTGCGGATATTTGATGTTATCTGGACCTGACCTGTTATGGTTGATGCGGACTTGAGTTATATGATCTGTTTGTAAGCTGCGAACTGTCTATGTTTATGGTAAATGCATCTATGATCTGTTAATCTGCTGTGAATAAATTGTTCTGTGATTATAGCTGATAGTATGCACATGGATGCGAGCCTGTTAATTAGATCTGATAATTGTATTCTGGTTATTTATTGAAACTACTACGAACGACCTCTGGCTATATAGATCTGATAATTGCGGACTGGCTTGACTTACCTGCTCTCTCCCAGGGTGCGGAAACCTGGTTCCAGCACCCTCCCATACTGCTTTGGGTGAGACTTTGGCCTACGCAAGCAAGTCACTGCCGAAAGGGCCAGTGGTATAGGGGTTTGTTGGCAAACCTTAACCTCCGAACCTGGGTCAGGACCACTCAAGCCAACAAATGGTTTCGTTGCCGGGACAGGGAGCATTTTGAGAGAGATCAGGTAATGCCAAGGCCGTATTGGAAACCTGAAAGAAAAGAAATCGATGAATGGTTTGAAAAACAAGTTCAAGAATTCGCAGTAAAAGAAAACCACAGTAAGAAGTTGACCACCGAAGAGTGGAAGAATAAGTATATTTTCATGGAGATCTACAAGATCTTCTTTGTAACAATTGCGATCGAGCTCCAGGAGTGGCTCGCAAGGCTGGTCGAATTTCAAAAGTGTTGGAAAGACGAGCGGGTGACCCAGTGGACCCCAGAACGGATCCGGTAGCTAGAGGAGACCGACAACACCATTATTCGCACGATAGATCACTGGGTGGACAATGTGATAGGAGGATTTGTGACTAAATTCGCAGTCGATCAATTTGTGTCCTACTCTGAAGCGGAGCGGAGGTTCTTCAAGGGTTTTCGGGGTAAGTTTTTGAAGACTTTGCCATTACTGATTAAGATCTTCTTGTGCGAAAAAACCATTTTGTATAGCCATACGGAGAGAATGAGCGCCGACCAGAGCGAGGGCACAATGCGCAGTGGTAAGTACTGCAGAACTAACTAAGAGGGGGATCAATCTGTTTAAAGTTCGGTAAGAAATTTTGCTATGCATAGCCCTCCGTCAATGCCACCGTCGAACCCTCATAGGGGTAAAAACTCACCTCCACCCCCACCGGAAGACGATATGGCTGCGCACATGAAGCTACCTACCTTCAAAGGCGTGGGCGATGAGGACATGGATCGGTTCTGGTTTGTCGCAGGATCAGTATGGACTACGCAGAACGTAGTAAGCGATGCGGTGAAATGGGCACAGTTATCCCTTGCTTTTGAAGGGAGAGCCCTGGACTGGTACATGGGATATATTGACCAACATGCGAATGCAACTATTGAGGAAATTAAGAATGCGTTAAAACAGCAATTCAAGAAACCTAAGTCCTACTCTCAGATAGTAAATGACTTGAAGGATTTCAAGCAAGGACCGTCTGAGTCCGTATGGGAAGCTGATCAGCGATTAAAGAAAGTGATCAGAGAAGGAGGATTCCAATATGATGACAGGCAACACACGGAGTGGTTCATTGCTATGTTGTTGCCCCACCTGGGCGTACCTATGGGTCACCAAGCCATTGAAACATAGGAGAAGGCCTTGGAGATTGCCATGAAACTGGAAGCTGCGCCAAGAGATGATACCCAGTTAGGAGTACAGCAGATACAAGGCCAGCTAGAAGAAATGCACATGGAGATTCAAAATCTACGCAAGGAGCGAGGGACGGAGGCCAGCCCCAAAAGATGGTGCATATGATGCAGGGTGAATGGCCACACCAAAGATAATTGTTTGCTGCTTGCAGACTACATCCAAGCCGGGGGACCCAACCCGTTGCACCCTAGGGAGGCTGCGGGACCAAGTGGGCCGATGCTATGGTGTGATGACTGCCGCGTTGCTGGGCTGCACGATACCAACCACTACCCCCGCCTTGCTGCATATATCCCCGAAGTAAAACAACATTGGTATAGGTTTTGTAGGTCTGTAGGACATAACAAACAGAACTGCCGAATGTATGATCTGATGATTGACCGGGGAAACCTATATAGGGTACATTCGAACCCCTCATCACCTAGATCCCCCGCAGGTATAGGCAGATCCCCGGCCAAGGGCAGGGGAGGGGAACGAGGAGGAAGCGCAGGCAGGGGTAGAGGCCAATTAATCTACTATAATTGTGGGGAAATAGGTCACTTTGCGAGGGACTGCATGAACCCAACTCGGCAATCCTGCAGATATTGCAGACAGTTGGACCATGTGATCGAGGACTGCCCGATTCTGATCGCCAAGGTACAGGAAAAGCAGCAGACTCCGACACGAAATGTACAACGAGTGAAGGCAGAACCTCGTGAAGAGGATCCAGGCATTAATGTAATAACACGCAGCTGTATGGCCACCGGAGGGTCTGTGGAAAGAGCAGAGACGGAATCTCTGATCCGTAAAGCAGCTACTAAACTAGAAGGTGTGGGCTCCCAGAAGGAGAAGGAGACCTTTGTCGCAGCTCGGCAAGACTGTGCTCAAAACAAGACATCAGCTCCAAACAGTGGAATCGAAGATGAGGTCAAACCATTCTTGCAGGCGTGCCTGAAGCTACTGCACAACCAGCAAGCAGTAGACAACCTCCAAGCCCTACTCAACGGTTGCGCAGAAAAAGCAGCCCCAGCCACGAAGATTAAGGATGTGCACAAACTTTACAAGCAGAAGAGACGCACTAGGCGCGAAATGCAATTAGCTGCATAGATTGGTGATTATGAGATGGACCAGGTAATTCTAGACCTAGGATCTGATGCAAATGTACTACCTAAGCAGACTTGGTAACGAATGGGAGAGCCTAAATTGGAATGGTTTACTATCCAGCTGCACATGGCTAATCAACAGAAGATCGTACCATTGGGGAAATTGTTAAAGATGGTCGTAGATATCGCTAGGGCTAAGGTACGAGCTGATTTTCAGGTCATTCAGATTGTAGAAGATGCAGCCCCTTACCCAGCACTCCTGGGATTGGATTGGGTCATTGATATGGGTGGAATTATCAACTTGAAGAAACGAAGCATGGTGTTTGAAAGAGAGGGAACTCGAGTGATCGTCCCACTAGACCCCGTAGAAGGAGAAAGGTACACTGAGCCAGCGCATGAGGAAGACGGGATGGATCACATCTATAAGTTAACTGCGAAAGACGAAGACTAGATCAACCCCATGGCCGACGGTATGCCTTGTTGGGAGAAGGGCAACAAATGCATCTCTGACTCCAATGAAAAATTAGAAGATTGGAAAAATCGGCTACAGGAAGTCTCCACACTGCGCTTTCTGCGAATTACCACGGACTTCCGATATATATCTTCCGAGGTAAGAGAATTACCCTGCTTTGATGGCTCCAGTAGCATAAAGAAATTTTTGCGAACCTTCGAAGCTGAGGTTCCCAGAGAACGAAGGCTATGGGCTCTTAACCGGGCTCTGCGTGCAACGCCTGCGAATTGGTGGGACACACATAAGGGGGCGCTCCAGGAATGTGAGGAATGTAGGGATATGATGGTACTGTGGTTTGAACCTCCAATCAATGTGCGCGTCAAGAGATTCCAGGGCCCAGGAAATCCGCGCGAACACTTGTCCACTTGGATGGAGCAATGGTGTGATCGTACTACAGAAGAATGGGTTCACTTGTTTATTCATGCCTTGGGACCAATTCTTGCTGCCTAGTATCTCGATGCGGAGCTACGTCAGCACACCCACCAGTGGGCAACCCTAAGAGACAAATTCTTGGGGACATTTGGGTTAACGGGAGGATTGGAGGTGCTTGAGGGAGCTCTGCAGGCTCTCAACACCGTTGTGATTGGTGAATCTAGTCCCGACGCAGTAAGAGGAGGCCCCACATGGGAAGCCCAGATTCAAGATAATGTTGAACCCCACAAGGCCACCATGAAAGATTGCGACGCAGATCCACGCAAGGTCTCGATCATAACATCAGGGGAGGAACGCACAGTTATGGGACCTCCAATACATGAGGCGGCTAGTACGAAACCACTAAAACCACAAAGCGTTAATATGGCAGTACCACCCAAGTGGGTTACGATTGGGAACTGTTGGGATGAGGGGACTACATGCAAGATTACGGAACTAATCATGGAGTATCCAGATAAGTGTTCAGGACCTATGCAGGTCACAAGGAACTTGGGCGGTACGCACGTCACCCTCAACTCCGATGCACAGTCGGAAGAACAGCGGCCTTATCATACGCAGAGGATGAGGGAGGAGATCAGTAATACACTCATCGCACCAGTCACACAGGTAAAGCCCATGACTACGAAGCTATTGCGCGAGATCTTGGGACATATGGGCTACTACAGAAAATCCAGTCGAGGATACGCACTGATCACTGAACTTGCGAGAGCACTACTTAAACATGATATTTCATTCAGTTGGGATGATGTGCGCCAAAAGAGCTTTGAACAACTCAGGAACAAGATGGTCGCTGCACCTATTCTCACTTCCCCCGATCAGGCAACGATAATTCATAAGGATACTCCAGGAATCGCTTGTGAAGTAGGTAGTACGCAGCTTGGCACCAGGGACAGTAATCACACAATCACATGTACTAGTCGGACAATCTTGGGTGCGAAACGCAGTTATGCCACCACGGCGAAGGAAGGGTTGGCCCTAACATACGAGCTACAGAAGTATCAGCGCCCTCTATTAGGACGCCACTATACGATGATTGCAGATCATTGGGTTTCAAAACGCCTGAGGAATGCGACTGTGTTGGGGGGGAAGTCTGTAGGTGGCAACTGCTTCAGGAATATGATGTTGAAATCATCGTCAAGCTAGGAAAGTTGAGTACGGAGCGAGATCACTTGTCCCGAATTGAGACGGGCGAGGAAGGATTGCCTGATAGTAGATACGCAGTTGTTCGCACGTAGGGTTGTGGATGCGCATTTCACCAAGATCTCTTTGTTCCTAACCACAGGCATAGTACTTCCCAAATATTCGGTACGACAAAGAAAGGAGTTGGCGCATCGAGCGGTGGACTTTATCAGCATCGCACCTCATGAAGTACTGCGCAATGATGGCCTAAAGTATGTAAACTACGAAGATGTAATCGGGGGTCACTACGCAGGTAAGACGACGACGCAAGAGGTCTTGAAGGCTGGGTTATGGCAACACAGAATTTTAATTGGAAGGAATCCTAGCAGAATGAAGTTGGTGCACTGAGAACGCGAGAGGATTGCTCGAAGCGCAGGGGTACGCTGGGATCGCAAGGGTACGCTGAGCGCACCCCGGGTGCGAAAACTAGTCGTTTAAACAATCAAATCGGGTAAAAGCAACAAATTACTGTTCGATGGAGAGGGCAACCGGCATTTAATGCGGTGATTTTGGGAGATTTTTTACCGTTTACTTGATGGTAAGTCCCGCGCAAAGTCTACCCTACTGTTGGACGGTACCCAAGGCTATAAAATAGGTGAGATAGATCAGACACAGGTTTCGTATTGCTCAAATAGCTTGTACTTAGCCTGGTTGTCCTGGAGAAAGTTGTGTTGTAAGAAATTTTGTGCCTCTAGCATCTCGTTCATGTTTGAGCAACCTGCTCCCTCTGACAGTAGCAATCCTAAATTCATATTTCGCGCCAGAATGACGACCACGAACCCTGCCGAACTCTTGGAGCCAGTGACCTCAATAGACCAAGACACTTATTAAGTGGTGGAGGTCGAATTCGAAGTCGAAGAAATCCTCTCCACACCTAGCCCTACCACCACGAAAGGAAAAGAAAAAGCTCAGGGCTCAAGCAAGCCCCCGAAGCCTACAAAATGGGCCGCAGGAAAGCCCCGTACCTCCCTGCGAAACATGAAATCCCCGCGGGCTGCTCAAGAGGAGGCCCAGCTTGCCGAGCCGATCAATTAGCTGCCCCCCTTCATGCGACCATGCAGGACATCGACGCGCACGCCAAAGAACCTCGATGGCTTGATCACCTACCTGCAGATACCGCTGACCCCGAGGGAGGTCCCCATCATAGGCAAACCTTTTGGTCGCCTTCATGACGTTAAGTTCGACAATCATGATTTGGCCAACTTTGAGGCCTTCCTTGAGCTAGCACCCGAGTTATACCTTGATGCAATTCATGGCGCCGAAGGGGTCAAAGTTGTCCCTCAAAGCTGGGTAGGTGGTTTGGCGGGGTCCGAGCTCCTAAATCTGCTTAGGATGCCCCACTTTGGACACTACAATGTAACGGATCAGCTCGCACGACAATTGCTTGCGTTAATTCATGACGTATGCCTGTGGATCCAGGACAGGATCCCCATTGACGCTGCGCTTGTGCATCGGATTACTGGTCTCCCCATGAGCGGCCCGAACCCCCTAGAGCGCGTGGGTAAGAAATATGAGGGGGAGGCTGCTGAGTTTGTGTGCCAAAAGTATCATGTGGACCGTAATACTCGGAGATTTATCATCAAGACTATCAATGACCAAGGTACGTAGTTGGGCACCATGCTGTTAGCATGTAAAATGATGAGGAAGTGTCAGGTCACCTCTGTTCCAGCCTATGTCATTCGGTTAGCCGACCAATGTGTGAAAGGGGTATGTTTTAACTGGGCACAGTATTTGTGCGACAAGTTTTGAACTAACGTAAGTGAGTCCCAGGAGCAGGGCTGCGCCTTTTGTTACTCTTGGTTGTTGTTTCTTATAGCTTTAGTTGCCTAGGAAGCTCCTGCAGAATCAGTTCTCCTTGAGATTACCCCAAACATGTGCGAAGGGGCCCGCTATGCGCACTTATGGGATTCCACAGATCCCCAACAGCTCGAGGACAACCAGGTGTTTTGGGTCCTCTTTCAGAGTAGCGTGGCTGCAGCTATTAACTCCCGACCACGATTGTCCCCGACCGTATACAATAGATACAAGGGCATTGCTGCATTTCAGGTCACTCTGCACGATGTTCAGATCAGAGCACACAAGGAAAAAGCCTGGACCTCGCTTCCTTACATGGTGATGGACAAAGAAATTGACGTCATTGCGCTCTGGCCCCCTAACTGGAAAATTGGCTTCAAAACGGGCGCGAAGGGCCCTGGAAGCACCAGTACGTCCCAAGTCAACCCCCCTATCGTCGTCCCGGATATTAGAGGTACGCCCAAGAGTACCAAACAAGACACCGGTGTGGCCACCCAAAAAGATGCGCAGCAACAGAAGGACGTCGGGACAGCGCCCCATACGCATTCACAGACCAGGTTGGGTACAGAAGGATTGGATGCCGATAGTCCTACCTTCCCCCGCGGCACGAAGCGCACAAGTGAGCCAGTTAGAACGCCCCGCAAAAAGCAGCGATCTCAGTGAGTGGAACAAGACAAAACAATCACACTGACTGACGGAGACCTGGAACAAATCGCTGATGCAGTCACTCTGGCTGCAGAGGACAAATGGGCCGCCTTAGAAGAACAACAGCGGGTCGCGGTCGACACTATTCAAGCTGAGCTGCGGGCACTACAACTAAAGACAGACACGTTGCAGATTAGTGCGGCCCCAGTACACCCACCCTCCGCCGCTAGTAGCGCAGCACTAGCTCCAGATGAGTCGCCTCTGTTCTCTCCTTAGCGCAGCTCTAGTGCTCAGTCCACCCGACCTGGGACCCCAAGTCCAGACCAGTACAGAAGTCCAGCTGAACTTAGCTCAGCTACCCCATGAGGCCTTGCAGGGTCTCCACACTGCCATCTTTCAGGAAATACACCATTGAGCCCAACAAGTGCACCAACAGCTCGGCGTAGCTGAGCAAACCATCATTGCAAAGGATGTTGAGGTGTGTCTCACCACTGCGAAGCACACAAAGCTTGAAAAAACTATTCACCGACTTTGTGCAGACGTTCCCACAAAGATCCCGGCCTCAACCACCCCTCAGGCAAAAGTAGAAAAGACTGGTTGCAGCACTCAAGGCCTCCTGGGATGAAGTGAAGGTTGTTAAGACACGCATGGAGCAGCAGATCGCAGATCTACAGGCTAAGTTACAACCTGAAACACCTCCGGAGGTCTGAGCCCAACGAATTGCGCTGGTCACTGCGGCCACAAATGTTATCACGGGGCAAATCGCGCAAGGAGCCCAGCTACTGGAGACCACCATGCAGCTATGGGCTAAGGTCCAGCGCGATCCGATCTTGCGAGGGATAAACCAAGACCTGTGGCAAAAAGAAAAGGAGTTCGAGACAATTGAAGTCACCTTGCCCACTTTGGTGCCTGCTCAGCGCTTGCAACGACTGTGCACCAGCCAAGCGCTCCAGGCAAATATCGAGGACCTGCGGCAAAAGAAGAAGATCCTTGGTGACTGACTGAAGCTGTGGGTTGATGAAGCCCTCAAACTGTCATAGGATGTCGATGTTGCTATTAAGCAACTGAACCAAACTTTGGAAAGTGTTACCGCCGCGACTGAGGGACCAGTATCAGAAAAGTTGGTCGACATTGCACAGAATGCAGTGGTCCAAAGTGAAGGCGTGCTACCTCCGTTAGCCGAGGCGATCAAAGTATTGCAAGCGCAGGTTGAAGCCCCACCGACACAGTGACTCAGGACGAGTCACAAGATTGTGTTGGGGGACTGTTGGAGCAGGGTCTCCCAAAGGCTATGAATTTTGTCCATTTTTATATAATTTGGTATTGTTTAGTCTAACGCAGGGGTTTTGGTGTGGGTCAAAGCCCCAAACACATTGTAAATGGGTCAAGGGTAGACCAAGAGTCCGCAAACCACGGGTTGCAGACCATTGGATGTGTAGGCAAAATTGCTATAAATAAATGAACCTTTTTGAGTCATAGGTAGGAATAAATAGAGATTGATGCGAAGTACGAACTGCTAAGTCTGTGGTAGGGTTGTTTGGGTTAGGACTCCCGCTGGCTGTGTGCGCAAGTGGTAATTTGGGGAATGTAAGAGGATTTTTGGGTAATAATATAGATGTGCGGAAGTATTGCGGATATTTGATGTTATCTGGACCTGATCTGTTATGGTTGATGCGGACTTGAGTTATATGATCTGTTTGTAAGCTGCGAACTGTCTATGTTTATGGTAAATGCATCTGTGATCTGTTAAACTGCTGCGAATATACTGTTCTGTGATTATAGCTGATAGTACGCACGTGGATGCGAGCCTGTTAATTAGATCTGATAACTGTACGCACGTGGATGCGAGCCTGTTAATTAGATCTGATAACTATATTCTGGTTATTTATTGAAACTCCTGCGAACGACCTCTGGCTGTATAGATCTGATAATTGCGGACCAGCTTGACTTACTTGCTCTCTCCCAGGGTGCGGAAACCTAGTTCTAGCACCCTCCCATACTGCTTCGGATGAGACTTTGACCTACGCAAGCAGGTCACTGCCTAAAGGGCCAGTAGTATAGGGGTTTGTTGGCAAACCTTAACCTCCGAACCTGGTCAGGACCCCTCAAGCCAACAGTTTCTATGGTTATTTATTTTTTAGTGAAGTAGCAGTTGTGTTTTATTCATTATTTGCCGCAAATAAATTGCATAAGACAAATAATCAATTGATAGGAGAATAATAACCAGCTAATTGCAACAGTAATTAAAATTTCACAACTTCTCGACTAGAATGCAAAACCTTGAAGTTAAGGGAAAACGGCGGGGCTTCCATCTCCCCAATACCTTAATCAATGTTTTTTATGATTTATGCAAAGTTTTGCATGTCAATTTCTATCCAAGCCATGTGGCATATCAAATTTAATAAGAAAGGACGAAAGTTGATGTTAACCATAATCACTGTAGCATCATACACTTAGATCATAATGAGCGATCAGCTCTAGCAATTTGGATTTAATTCGACCTCAAGTGAAGATGTGATAATGGAGCCAGGTTTGGATGGTAGGCTTGTCAACATTCCTTTGCTCACTCTTGGAAAATCCTTCAAGGAGCACAATCTGGAAGAGTTTTTTCATAGCCTGGGTCTAGTGATTTCTTGGATGAACATCCAATCGGTTGTTGATGTATGTGTTCATTAGCAAGTGTCTATCTCCTAGGAAAAACAGCCTGTCTGTTTCTCCCTGTTTCTTAGTCTGTGCAAGGTTAATTCTTGGAGGTGCTTTTCAGTTCTCTTAGCAGTTGAAGGGAATTAAAGGAAATTATTGTGTTAATTGATCAATCAAAATCTATCTCTCTACATTCTCTAGTTACAATTTGGTGGTGAAATGGATGTTCTCAGTGCTTACATTAGAATTTGGCACAAGGGGCTTGGAATTGATGGACTATGAGGAGGTTTCACTAGCGATGCCCCCTTTGTGGAAGGAATTGTTGACATCCACCATGTTGTTCAATGTCAAAAGTCCCTTATTGCACATAACGGAATATCAATATTTATATAGAGAAAATTCATTCCTAGGCGGAAAATCATAGTAACGTGATAGGAGTTATAATGGAAACTCTGCTACAGCAAAAGAAGCAGATAGAGAACTTAGAAGCTTTGCATCATCAAGTAAGTCTGGCCAGCAACCCTCAATCAGCTACCTCTAACTACAGAATGTCCATTTGATCAAATATTGAGAAACTGTTTATCAGATGACACAACAGGAAGATATGGATGGCATGGGCCAGGGACCCCAGCCTTCTCCATTGGAACAAGAGAAAGATTACAGCAAGCATGGCTTTACATAGTTTCAGGTTTTCTCGTGTTTTAAAACTTGATTCTTTTCTGAGTGTCTTTTCCAGGCTTTCTACTAGCAGAATTCTTTAGACATCCTCTACTAAGGATAGTATGATCCTTATTATTGTCATTTTGGAAGTTTTGGACTTTTTTCTGAACAACAGAGTGTGGAACAACCCTGTTTTTTTATTATGCTGTCCAGGGAGGCTGCAACACTTTCTAATATAAAAGTTAACCGTTTTTGTTAATGAAAAATTTTTAAAATTACGAATAAATAAATAACTTACATATTTTTGGTGAAATTTTCGTAATAATTTTACCACTCAATCGATGATGGCTTCATTTTAAGATGAAAAATGTACCAGATTACTAAGAACGGTACTCTAAAAAACTTTTATGCATCTGGAAAAATATACATTAACAAGTGCTCACTTGTAATTTGGACTAGAGACATGTTTCCACTTACAATCAAAAAAATAATTAAAAAAAAGGCACAGGTATATTCCAACGGGAGTGCAAAAAACTTTAATACATCTGGAAATATATACATTAACAAGTGCTCACTTGTAATTTGGAGTAGATACAGGTTTCCACTTACATTCAAAAAAAAAGAAAAATATTATAAAACAGGACACGCGCATATTCGCATATTCCAGACAGGGAAAAGTGTAAGCAGTAGTCTTTCCAGGCAACGTTTTGGCCCAGAATCCGGCAAAGATTTTTAAAAAATTTGGCAAAGATTTTATCAGAATCATGTTTACAATCATGTTTACAGTTGTGAAACTTTAGTATTTTGAGTGCTCTAAAGGTTTTTGGTAGTGCTGAATCCATTTCCACTGTCAAAAATAGATTCCAAACACTCCAACTACCTGATTTCTTGAATTTTACTTGCTCGAATTCCGACAAAAAAACTGCCAAAACTGCCTATTTCGTTGCCTGGGTAGACAACTCCAAAGTGTAAATCTAAGTAAAATACTAAAAATGTTTAAATTCTGAAGTTGGTGAGGTAAAAGGCAAAGGCATGCATACCATGCTTCACCGGACCTTCATATCGGGCATTGGTTCAAATGCCATAACAGAGCCAGCCCATATATCGTCGGCATTGTCCTATAAAGGACAGCTTGGAAGCCAACTCCATGTCTTTTGGATTACACTGTAAACAGCCACCTCTATCACCAGCCTACTTCCATAGACTATAAAGCACGCACAATCACCAACTGCGCAGCACATAATCGGGCATTCCGTAGTCTAACGAGGTCACAATTTTGCCCGAAACTGTGGAAATTCCAGTAGCAGGAAGAGAATCCAGTGAAAATTCTGCTTACAGCAGTCAAGCTTCAGAATTATTTTCTCTAGATTCGAGCCAGAATTTCACCTCCCGGGCAAAATTGTGGCCTCGGCAGACAACCCCAAAGACAAATCCCTGTTAACACCCTCACACAGGGATGGAGGCATTCTAGCAATCTCCGTCCACCCTTATGAAGAAAATGAGGAGTCGCCTTTTGACTTATCAACTCCCGCATAATGAACTCCTGAAAAAGCTCATCTTCGTCTTTGACTATCTCACCAGTAACTAGAACCCCCGATCCGCAGACGTGCAGGTAAAGGGAAATGCACTTTGCAACAGCGATTTCTGGTAAGGGTGCGGAAACATGAGTGAATATCGACAAGGAGACCTGACCAAAGAGAGGCCTGCCGCCAATCCATAGCACATAAGTGGATATGTTGGCTTTAAATCTTGCTCTGAGATGAAGGAAAGGGCCATGGAGTAGGGCTTCATCCAGGTCCGTGTGAAAAAACAGTAAGCTAGAGGATTGGCCATTTTGAGTTCGGGTTCATTGAAAATCTGCCAGTGTAGAAAGTGCAGAAACAGGCATGGATTTCGGTGGCTTGTCGGCCATTAAGTTGTAATGGATTTGGTGGATAAAAGGAGGGCATTCCATTCCTTGCAATCACAGCGAAATCTGCACAGAGATTGAAGTGGCAGCCATGCCAGTATCTCGTGTGTCAGATAATCAGGCATTTCCCAATGTACCATGCAGCTGTTTCTGGGCTCCATCTCCCCAAATTTTCATAAACCCTAGCGAGACGGAAGAAAGAAAGAAATACTGCAGAAGGCTTCAATTCGAAATACGCACGTGAATGCTGTATATAGAATATAAGATGGAGGAGTCTTTGTGTCTACGAATCGGGAGCTGATGTGACAGCTCCCGATCGTGGGGTCCGGCGACCCCCTCCCTCCGGCGATGTGAAAAATGACTACGAAACCGAATAAAAAACGGAGAGCTGTCACGGTAATGGGCCGTTAGCGGAGGAGCCCACCCGCTCCGCCCCTCCTCCCCCAAGCGCTTCTCT
This sequence comes from Pinus albicaulis, assembly GCA_034641835.2. Classification (NCBI taxonomy): domain Eukaryota; kingdom Viridiplantae; phylum Streptophyta; class Pinopsida; order Pinales; family Pinaceae; genus Pinus; species Pinus albicaulis. The sequence goes on along the minus strand of CM076578.1, from coordinate 351,284,615 downwards.
TCCGCCACCCGCCGCTCCTCCCCCACCCGCCATTTGAAATTTAAATTTTCAATTTTCAAAATACCGCGCATAGCTACATGAATATCCGCTCCTCCCCCACCCGCCATTTGAAATTTAAATTTTGAATTTTCAAAATACCGCGCATAGCTACATGAATATTGGATTTTTATGGCCTGGATTTTTGTCTTTCAATGGCTCACTGTTTCAAATAAACTTGCCTTCCCTCTTGGATACCGATGGAGAGCCTAACTTTTAGAAATGGTCGGGAAGCAGGTTGATAACACTGTGGCAGCATGAATCTATAACACTGGTAGCGTGAATTTAAGGTACCCTTATTTTCCTTTTTCAGGTTCAATTTTATTTTGTGCATGGAAATAATCATTTACATCTTTTTAGTGGTTGAAATGTAAATATTGCAGGTTTCTCTCAAGTTCTCAGACCTAACACTCAGGGCTTCATCCTTTTCAAAATTTCCCAAATGCGCAGGGCTCCTGAAGCACCTAGAAAAATTTGCCATATAATCGTAAACGGTAGGAAGAATTTTGTCATCTGAGCTCCTTGAAATCAAATACTTGCATTTAAATTGGTCCACCTAAATGAGATAACTGCTAAAATCCTTTGGAATATTGATAAATCTCCACCACATTAATTATTCTTATGCTTTAATGATGGTCAAATAACCATATTTATCCTCTCTACGCATCTCGATCCCACAGAGTTGCGGTAAAGTGAGGGAGGTCATAATTGAGAATAATCAGGACGTCGAGAGAAGGAAGTCGGCGTCGCTGTGCTCCATAATTTTCATGGGTTTTCTGCTTCAACAATCAGGAATTTTCTCCTTCAACAATCACAGAAAGAGAGGTTCCACATCATTCCATAGCGGGATTTTCCATAGCGGGATTTCCCAAAGTTATAAGTGGAGTCCTAATTTTAGTATGACTTACTCCGAGTCGGTCTCGGCCATTATGATTTCTCAAGAATGAACTTCTGTTCATTGATAGTTTGTTGTAGTTTTATATTTTAACTTATTGAGTACAATGTTGTATTTTGTATTTTCATGTGTGAGAGACAACATTTTATTTAAAAATTTTCTATTTTAAAATCACACTTGTTCGAAAATAGTTGTAGATTTATATTTTAATTTATAGAAGACAATGTTGTATTTTCACGTGTGAGAGTCTTGATCACATTTTACCTAAAAATTCACCATCTTAATTTAAAGATTTTTTATTAGTAATTTCCAGTAATATATTTCTATGAAATGTATTATGAATTTTGTAGATGTGTAAGATTTCTTATTAGTAATTTCATGTAATATTTCTATAAAATGTATAATGTTTATTTAATTTTAGAATTTGTATTAATTTAGTTCAAATTTAATATCAGTTTTAATGTTTTTAAAAAAATATTAAATTATTTTTCAATTAAATATGAATTATTAATTTGATTTATTTATATTTTAACGGAATAATATATTATATATGGATTTTATATGTGATTTTGGACTTTTGTTTTCTGAAAGATTATCTTCATATATTTAATGGGATGTTTTGACATATATATTTTTTTATAATAGACAATTAGGTGTGAAGAATATATATATATATGTATATATATATATTCAATTTAGAGCCGATTTACTTTTAAAGCTTTTAAATTTTGGAAAAAATCAATACAAAAGTTCAAAGTTTCTATATTTTGTCAAAATTCGTAATTTGTAGTATTCATATTTGATTTTTTTTTGTAAAAATATAAAAATTTACAAATAAGTGCAATCAAAATGTTATTAAATATAGATTAATTAAATAAAATTGTGTTTTTAATTTTTTCTAAAATTTAAATTTTGAGAATCAAAATGTTTGACACAAACTAATTTTAACATTGTAAAAATTAATAATCTATATTTTAAAGTGACTAACATTAATATGTTTAGACATATCTTTTAAGTTTTTCAAAAATAAGAAAGACAACAATACCTTATTCTATCTGTATTGACTATATAAATTTTAAATGGATATTACATTTTACTTCATGTTTATTAATTAAATTTTGTGATAGCATCGGATTGTAAGTTAGTAATTTCATTTAATATTTTTATGAAATGTACAATGCTTATTTAATTTTAGTTATTTGATTTTAGAATTTGTCTTAATTTAGTTAAAATTTAATAGTATTTTTAATGTTCTTAAAAAATTATTAAATTATTTTTCAAATAAATATAGATTAATAATTTGATTATTTATATTTTAATGGAGTAAAATATTATTAATAAAATATAGAAAAATATTTAATATCAATTTAAAAAAAATATTTCATGTGTTTGTGGATTTTTATTTTCTTAAATATATTTAGAAAAATAAGAGAGATTATCATCACATATTCTTCTTGTAACTTTAGGATAGCATAAATAAAATTTTAAAAAGTACATGGAAGCATTAAAATCATAAGGAACTCATATGGACCCCTCCAAACCATGGCAAGAATTTATTTTAACATGTCACGAACATTGCATTTATAGGTATAAACAACAAATTTAAACATGGGGATCTCTTACAAATCTGAGAATAGATAATAATCATTGCTCCCCTACATCTGTCACATACATCACAACTTAAACATTTCAATATAACAGTAAATAATCTAAAATAAATAAATAAAATTTACTTTACCATATCTTACAGCTTCATATTACTACATTATACAATGTAATTTTCCAACTTACATGGCTTATGTATAGTTTTTATGACTTCCATGTGTAGTTGATTACAAGCAGATTTAAACTATAACAAATGTTAAGATGGTTAATATCAATATGGTTTCGGTAGGACCAAGTCTTCAACTATGAAACATGGTTAATATTAATATGGTTTCAGTAGGACCAAGTCTTCAACCTATGAAACATTTGATCCGCTCTTAACTTGTCAGTACCTCTTAACTCATTTCAATTATGGTTCAGTTCTTCGAGGTGTTACACATTAAGTCGAATTCTATGCACTGGAAAAACGTCACTAATTACGGTACTTTGATATTAATTTAATCTTAATTCTCGGCTAATATTTTGTACTTCCCAAACTACATCAGACTTCAAGCTTAGATGTCTGGATGATTTGAGACCGTCATATGGCTTATCAAATCAACAGCTACTGTGCTTCCTACCAAAGATTTCATTTCAACAAAACCCGAAAACCCTAACTTCTTGTCTCATTTGCATCGCATCTGCTAGGTGAACTGGTTCTGCAATGGCGCTCCACAGTTTCTTGACAAAGAAGGGTCTTCCTCTCGCTGCTTGCTAGAGTGCTGGGCTTGCACTTCAGTCCGAGGGTATGAAGATGCCCAACCTCCTTCGGAATTGCTATACCCGTAGAAGGAATACCGAGGAAGCCAAGGGTTTGGCTTCCACCCAGACAGTCCTTAAACGTTCTTACTTTTGCACAGAAGAGCTCCTTCAGTTTGTAGCCCATTTCCACTGAGGTATGGTTTTTTCTCACAGTTCAATTCTTGTTTTTTTTTTTTTCTTGTTTACATTATGTTAACCCCAAGAACGGTCTAGGTTTTGAGCTTAACCCCATCCTCTGTAATTTATTACAGGGGTAGCATTCAACGCTAACAAGTTACCTACAGGTACTTAACACTATTTCAATTATTACATTTCTTACACCTTTCTTGTATTGTTTATATAAAGTTCCTAAACCTTGATTGTAATGTTATTCTCTTACAGAAAACCCCCGAAGAACAGATTATTGACTTCATTTACTAAGTTTTCTTTTTCTCTATAAAACCCCCGAAGAACAGATTATTGAGGGTTCCAGATTTATCAGAAAATTATGCAGTGAAAGGATTTTTGTATACATTTTTGTTGAACTCTTGTATGAAGGCTCAGAGCCCGTTAGGTCTTAGTGAGGAGGAGTTCCATTTGTTAAGAGGATTATGGTCTTTGGTATTTCACAGTTGTAACTTCTCCCTTTATGTGTTAGTTAAATTGTTCATCTTGTATCCATCCATATTTCCTGTATCATGTTTTGGAATGCGAGTGGCTCACTGCTTTTTGGTATGGATTTATCCTAGTTGATACCCATGCTCGAATTATTCAAGCGCTTTAAATATGGCTCATGCATGATATACTGTTCCATTTTCACTTCAACCATACTTCTGCTATATTAGCTTCTGTGGAATGTTATTTTTAAAACGCTATTATTATGTATGGATTCTTAAATTGGTAAGCCCATTCATAGTGATATGTGTATCTGGATATCATCTATATGACAGCTAGTATTCTCTCACCTTTCTTACACAGTAAACACCTTAAGATTATTTATCTCTATGAAATATTTCTGAACCGGCCCTCTTTACAGTAAATTGTCTCTGAATTGTCTGATGCTTTTGTGTTAGAGTTTTGCGCCTTGCCTCTGCAATATCTCTTTCCCTGTGTCAAGTTTCTGTAAGTTTTGGTCCCATTTAAATTAACCTTCTTGTTTACAAGAGATAGCATGAGAGCCTTTTGAAGATAACTCCCCATGTTATATTACACGCTCCTTGCTATATAAGACGTCCTAGGCACTGGTATTTCACAACTCAAGGTTGTCTCTAGGAACGACAACATCTTTTTGGCGTTGTTGCCGGGGAACAAAGTGGAGAAAAATTAAATCCCTGGGCCTCAACAACACCTAATTCACTCTTCAAGTAGGTGAGTATGGAGAGTTGAGAGTTTTAGATCCCACACCTTGGCGACTCCACATTTTTTTATTAGATAAATTCACTTGCAGTCCTGGCTCCTCATAAGCCACACCTGAGGTCATATACGTCACAGCTAAAGACACCTTTAGCGTCTGGCCCAGAGAAGATCATACATAGAAGAAATTGGAGGGAAAGGAAATCAGCTCACACTAAAATCCCTAAATGGTCTATAGAAAACTTCCCATCCTCTTCTTCTCAAGTAGCCCAAGTGCTAGGTCCTGACTCCATTGTGGGAGATACTAATTACTCTTCAAATAGTTCACCCCGAGGAGGTGTTCGATTTAAAGATAATTTTCACCCTACTCCTAAGGTCGAAGAGGTCAAGGAAGTCACCGAAGTATCTGCTGTTAACAGACCGTTGTTCCCCTCAACACCTCAAGTTGTTGTTCATTACATTCCTATTGTTATTCATACTCCACTTCCACCTCCTCCTCCTCCTTTTACTCATCAAACTATTGCACTACCTCCACCCCCCCCAATGGCCCATGTTCCAGGCTTCTTGTTAAATAAATATGCCCCCCTGGCATTACCTCAAGTGTTGAATTATATGCCACAGGATTATCTGAAGATTTTACCCCAATTCAATGGGGACAATGAGATTGATGCTCAAAAACATCTTGAGGTCTTTTGTTCTTTTGCAGAGAATTTTAATGTGGAACATTTAGATGTAGTCTTAAGGCTGTTTGTCCAATCTCTTGATGGCGAAGCCCGAAAATGGTTTAAGACATTGGGAGACCATTCTGTTACCACTTGGGAAATAATGGAAGATACTTTTCTCAAGAAATGGGGAGAGAAGAAAGATCATGGACATTTTCTTACTGAGTCTAACACACTCAAGAAAAGATATAATGAAGGGGTGTCAGAATTTATCAAGAGATTTAATAAATTGTAGCTGAGCCTTCCAGCTGATATGAAACCTCATCAAACTACTGCTAAAGTTGTTTTTGTAGCAGCCTTTGATTCAAAATTCGGTTTCTCTCTGAGAGAAATAAAGTCTGCTACTCTGGATGATGCTCAGACAGATGCACTAGAGTTGGAGGAAAATTTCGCCTCCACTGGTAAATCAAAGGGAAAATATGAACAAGATACTAGAAGAAGGGGAAAAGAGGAGGTATCTACCTCTAACTGAGACAAAGACTCAGCAAATGACAGAATTGAAGAAATGAGAAAAACAATTAAAAAACTTTATGGTAAACTGGTCAAGCTTGAATTGGAGGCCAAAAATTCAGCCTCCAAGAATTTCCACAATGTCCCAAATAGAGGTTACAATCCTCAGTATAGGAAACCACCCCTGCAAATATTGCCAAGGGAACTAAAGGAACAACAAGATCAGGTACCACACCCATTGTACTTGGAAGGTCCAGTAGATGATCCTACTGAAGATACTGCCTATGGACTGGAGGATGCAAATCTTTCTTTCTCGAATAGTAATGGAGAAGAATGCCCCTTGCAAGGAGGTAACGGAACCGAGCGCTCATTGCAGGAAGAAGAAAAGGCTAGAGACACAGAAGACTCAGAAATTGATCACTATTGTAAGCAATTTTTTGATTTCATGCAAGCATAGTTCAATAGAAGATATGAGCTCAAATATTTTAGGAAGAGGACTAGTACTCAAGATCAAGAAGAAGAGCTACCCCAGAAGGAAGCACCTGCTCAGACGGAGTCAACAATGCAGAAAGTCACAGACAAAGGTAAGAAGCCTCTAAACAAACCTTTGCAGTCTAATGACCAAATTCCTTCCTCTTCAAAAGTAGTCATTCCCACTAATACCAAGTTTGTGTCAAAAGAAGTCAAACCCTCAACTGAAAATAAAGAATCAAAAGAGGTTGTAATAGAGAAGTCCTCTCCTGCTTTCAGTCTGCAAAAAGAACTTGAGAAGGTCAAAATCCTAGTTCCCTTGACTGAACTGCTGAAGCAACCTGCATATCAATCCCAAGTCACCTCTTTCATGCTCCCTCCAGAAGCAGCACTCATCCCAGATAGTCTCAACCTTCAAGAAGAAAGACCCATGGTTGTATTTGGCCCACATGTTGAGGAATTAGATGCTTCTACTCCTCCCTTCTATGTGTCTCTAGTGATTCATGACTTGCTATTACCTAACTGTATGTTAGATTCTGGAGCTTCCCTTAATCTACTGCCTCTGTCAGTCATGGAACAACTAGGATTACAAATCACCCGTCCATACAAGGACCTGTATTCATTTGATTCCAAAAGAGTTAAATTCCTAGGGATGATCAAGGATTTGGTGGTCAATTTGGCCCAAATCCCAACAAAAAGTGTGGTGATGGACATTGTGGTGGCTGACATCCCAGCTCGTTTTGGCATGTTACTGTCAAGGTCCTGGGGAACAAAAATTGGTGGGCCAATTAAGTTGGATTTAACATATGCCACTATCCCAGTTTTTGATGGCCAAGAGAGGAGATTGTACAGGGAAACTAGATTTGTCAAGATGGTTACTAAGGCTGACAACTCTGTAAATTCACCAGTTTACAGTAAAGAAGGAGATTTCTCATGTTTGATGCTGGAAGAAGATCAATATTATGCTCATGAACCATCCTTCTGCCAGATCAAGACTGAGCAGCCCTCGGAGAGCCATGAAGCGGGAATCTGGACACTGCATTTTGATGGAGCAAATTCAAGAGAAGGTAATGGAGCTGGAATACTGTTGATTTCTCCTACAGGGATATCCGGAGGGCTGAAAAAGGAAAACATGGTAAATTCGACTCACTCTGGTTCGATCTTTTCAAAATCGTGGAACAAGGAGGTAACAATACTTTCAAGTTGGAAAATTTACAGGGTGACTTGCTTGATGCCCCTGTAAATGGTCAGTTCCTTAAACCCTACTTCCAGTTCTGATTCAAGCATAGATAGCCTGCTGTACTATACTGTATATTAGTTTCCTGTTTTCACTCTTGTTTGAATAATGTGGGTGTCGTGAGGAATTATGAAAAGAAAGTAGAAGTGCTGAAGAGCAGAGTTCGCACAGAAGATTACCAGGTGGTCTGCGAAGTTCTCGACACGCCCAGGGATGAACGTGTTGTCCCCAAGTGGAGCCAATGTTGATCATGTCAGCATTCGATTAAAAGGTTGACAAGAAATCTCGCTTAAACCTTTCAAACCCCATCTTTTTGTCCTAAAAAATATTTTTTTCTGCCTATCGTTTCCATTCCTTACCCCCAAACTACATTATGAAAGGCCGAAAACCCGCATTTGAAAATATATCAGGCCTAGCTCCTTCGGCCCTAGCCCCTCTATCTTTTCACATAACCCGAGCGCTATCCATGAAGGCGCTTATCACATATATATATCAGGCGCAGTATTATCCGTCGATCTGTACAGATCGGACGACATTCACAAGGCTCCATCGCGCCTATGGCCCACCCCATCCACCATCCGATCAACCTGCAAAATCAACGGTCCGTATTATCTCCGCCTTTGTGGTCCCCTCGCCCAAAAACACTGTTCAAAAACCGGTGGTTTATATCGCACCGCCTTTAGGAGGCAGGCGATATTTCTCATTTCAAAGCGATGCCATTCATCGCGCGACGCGTGTCTCATGCACTATTTCAAAACCGCCTGCTCATCGCGCGTTATAGTTCAGCAGCGGACGTGGCGCGATATTCACGTGAGCCGTCCGATCTAGAGAGGCCCATCCGATGGCAATCGATCCTCGAAGCTGTGCAGAAGTTAACCCAAGATATTCGTACCCCGGGCCCGCCGTCCATCGCTCTCCGATACGTTTTCAGCCGTCGATCTCCTCCTGAGATCGGACGGTCCATATTTCTTGTCCACCCGCCATCGACACGTGTCCTCCGCCACGTCATTATTCCACGCGTGTTCATCACATGCCCATCCCATATACATATTCCATTCTAAAGCTGATTTCTAAGGTTTTACGTGTAATTTTCTGCATTCCGCCAACCTGCAACCAGAGCATTTCTCCGTCATTCCGCTGTGTTTTTCTGTCATCACCATTCCACCATTTCACCGTGGTGCACTGCCATTCTCACTATCCCCGCTGCATCCACTTTCCCATGCATTTGTTTTTTTTTGACGATTTTGTGTATTTTCCAGGGTACGAACGACAGTAAACCGCCATGATTCACAGTTTTGATTACAGTAGCCGAGGACACCGGAAAGGACCACTTTTCAGAGGCTAGAATTATGGAGTAAGGGTCTGGGAAGCTATACGACATGACCGCCATTAAAGAAGCAGGGTTAAAATCTGTCAAACCCTCCAGTGTCATTCAAAGCACAGATTTCGCGATCAGAAACATTAATATGGCAGAGAGAGAGTATTAGTGAAAGGCAGAGAGTTAAAGGCGCATAAATGAAGATTTTCAAGCCTTAACCTAACCATTTGAAAGCAGAGTACCATATCGAAGACCCTGCAGATCACTCAGAAGGTTTATGCACAGAAAACGATACCCTCAAGGTTTTATTTTAGCAGAATTTTCTCTCCAGGAAAGGACAGACTGCCCATAAGGTTTTTATTTCTCTACCGTGTTCTTGAAGAAATTTCCACCCAGTGCATTTATTTCAGAAAGCAGGCCACAAAGTACATACAACACTACAGAGTCATCAAGCAGTATGGGCGTGCACGTTTCAGCCATCCTGTCTTTATGAAGCAAATTAAATGTTCATCATCGACTTCATTTACTAAGTTTTCTTTTTCTCTATAAAACCCCCGAAGAACAGATTATTGAGGGTTCCAGATTTATCAGAAAATTATGCAGTGAAAGGATTTTTGTATACATTTTTGTTGAACTCTTGTATGAAGGCTCAGAGCTTGTTGGGTCTCAGTGAGGAGGAGTTCCATCTGTTAAGAGGATTATAGTCTTTGGTAATTCACAGTTTGTAACTTCTCCCTTTATGTGTTAGTTAAATTGTTCATCTTGTATCCATCCATCTTTCCTGTATCATGTTTTGGAATGCGAGTGGCTCACTGATTTTTGGTATGGATTTATCCTAGTTGATACTCATGCTCGAATTAGTCAAGCGCTTTAAATATGGCTGATGCATGATATACTGTTCCATTTTCACTTCAACCATACTTCTGCTATATTATCTTCTGTGGAATGTTATTTTTAAAACGCTATTATTATGTATGGATTCTTAAATTGGTAAGCCCATTCATAGTGATATGTGTATCTAGATATCATCTATATGATAGCTAGTATTCTCTCACCTTTCTTACACAGTAAACACCTTCAGATTATTTATCTCTGTGAAATATTTCTGAACCGGCCCTCTTTACAGTAAATTGTCTCTGAATTGTCTTTTCTTTTGTGTTAGAATTTTGTGCCTTGCCTCTGCAATATCTCTTTCCCTGTGTCAAGTTTCTGTAAGTTTTGGTCCCATTTAAATTAACCTTCTTGTTTACAAGAGATAGCATGAGAGCCTTTTGCAGATAACCCCCCATGTTATATTACACGCTCCTTGCTATATAAGATGTCCTAGGCACTGGTCTTTCACAACTCAAGGCCGCCTCTAGGAACGACAACACTAGGCTTGAGGAGGAAAATGTGTTGTCTGAGTTCCTCGCAGGAAGATTTATTAGAAACCATATTATTCAGGATGGTTCTGGTTACTGTGAAGAACTTTCCAATGCTCAACTGAGAAACAGAATCCATAAATATACTAAAAAAATCAATACCAATCACTTAAATGAGAATGTCAAAGAATGCTTATATTTCAAGTAGATAGACAAAATAAATGGCACAATTCAAGAAGATATTGTGATAAAATAGTTATCTACGAGAATCAATACCGTTGAAAAGCTATGCCTATCAAATTTTCAGCAGCAGTCCCAACAGCTTGCAGCAGTTCAATGCTTTTGGTTCTCCTCACCCCTTCCTCACAGAATATTAATTCGATTTCATCTAGATCCTGCCCGAGAAATTCCATCCATAAACAAAGGTCGTTCACCTGCCCCGAGTCTGTTAATGGAAGGGTCTGTCTCTCCTTTCTCTCGGTGATCCCTCCTCATGCATCTTGTATCTGGCCGCTCAGTACCAGGAAGGTTCAAATGCTCAGATCCCAACAAGAAATGTTTAGTCGAGCAAGCCTAACCCAGCTTGGTCCAATGGTTCTCGAATGCCAATGATGCCTCACACAATATCGGTTGGCGCTCTTTTTCTTTTGCCCAAAAAAAAAGCCCATTTGGCCTAAAAGATAAATAAAAAATACCTTAAAATATTTATATTCCATATGTAATAAAAAAAAACCCACTAACCCTTGTTATATATCCAATATAATGTTTTGGTTTTTTCTAAAAAAAATTACCCCAATATGAATGCACGTGATATAATATTGCTTTGTCAGTGACACCCCTATGCATGAAATATAGTTAGGTTTATTAGGTTTAATAACCTAATATTATATCAATAAAAAAATGATCATTTTATAAGTATGTTTATGTTCATGGAAGCAAAATTGGATTAATATAATATTAAGTTTAATAACCTAATATTATATCAATAAAAATGAACGTTTTCTAAGTATGTTTATGTCCATGGAAGGAGTAACATTGTAATCCTAACTATATGAAATGTGGAATCTCATATTTCCTTAAAGATATTTTTTTCTCGGCTATTGATTTTTCTTAGCTAAGAGCTTGTCTTCCTCTGACTTATGAGTGAAATCTTAGCCCCTTACACATCATAAGTGGAGTAATTCTACATGAAATATAGTCTCAAGATAGGAAAAATATCTCGGAAGCACAATAAGGTGGTTGAGAGAATATCTCAACCACACACCAAACTAGGAATATTTAGATTTACCTACCTCCTATGATATAGGAACAAAATTCTTACATAAGAGTCAACATGGCAGACTAGTAGGAATTACATATTCCAACAAAAACTCCTTAAATTCAAATGAGAATACAAGTACAAATTCTCTTGTGGGTTAATGGAACAACGAATAACTATAAAAAAACTTGATTTAATTTGAAAGTGGTAATTAAAAACCCTAGGGAAAAACCCTAGTCTCCAACTACCCATTAACACCTAGTAAAAAAACATAAGGCAATACATTCAAAAGCAACCTAGCTTAAAAAAAAACAATAAACTCATGAAGTGAGTGCTACAAAAAATTCATGAAGTGACTTCTGAAGGCCGAAAAATAGCTTAAAAAAGAACAACAAACTCATGAAGTGACTACTCGAGGCTAGAACCTAGCTTAAAAAAGAACAAGAAACTCATGAAGTGACTGGTGGAGGCCAGAACCTAGCTTAAAAAAGAACAACAAACTCATGAAGTGTTGGAATATGTAGTTCCTATTTGTCTACGGTTGTGACTCTCTATGTAAGGAGTTTGTTCCTATATCATAGGAGGTAGCTAAATCTATATTTTCCTAGTTTGGTGTGTGGTTGAGATATTCTCTCAACCACCTTATTGTGCGTCCAAGATAGTTTTCCTATCTTGAGACTATACTTCATGTATATATATGTGTAATCTCTTCTATTAATATATATAGTGTTTATAGCGAGATTTTATCTTAGTATCAGAGCCCATACGGGCCTGGACCCTGGCCCCTCCTGGGCTGAGGGAAACGAGAGAAATAAAAGAGTATATCGATATTGTTTAAAGTTTTGTTTTAGTTTTCCCATACGAGTTGAACACCACAAAAAGTCGTTGTTCTTTGGGTGTGTAGAGGCTAGAGACTTGCATGGATCTACTGGCGGTCGTAGCACAGTGAGTGTGGATCGGTGTTGTAACCACGTTAGTGCTCTCCTATGTGAGCTTCACGAACATCCTCTCTGCCTCCAATTTCCTGTACAGTTGCGAGATGTTGCTGGAGTTCACCTCGTTTTGTGGCTGGTGAAAGGGGCGGAATTACACAGTGTTTTCCATGAACTATGATATCCAAAGCTTCAGTGATTTCCAAGGATGTGAAGTGCTGCTACATCTGTTGGAGAAGTCGATTGAGGTTTATTTGATAATATTTCCAAGCTCTCAAAGAAGGTCTCAGAGTTCAAACCCAAGGCTGCCACGTTCTGGAAATACGGTGAACACATTCCCTTCCTGTTTCTTGCCCAAGCCCTAGACTTGATATCCAACGAATATGGAAGAATCGCCATCACAGAGATTTTCAGTAATGTGTTTCGAACCGTGATCGCCATGAATCCGTGATTCCATTTGCATAGGCGATACAGATGAATTTTCAGTACGGTATGTCGTCTAGCTTCTGCCTTGCTCTAAAGAAATGTTGATTACACTAAAAATTCAATGGCTTGGCTTCTCTGACATGTCTATCTGTGAGATCAGATTTTCTTTATAACGTGAAAAATAGTAGCAAAGGCTTCGTTCAATGCAATAATTTTTGTTTGTGATTATGATCTTGTAACATACGAGCTATGATAGGAAGAATTGTTTTGGGGGCAATGATGTCGTTGTTATTACTCTGCGCGATTATCTAGGCCATGATGTTGGCGTATATGTGGCTCGTATGGCACGTTTCTTCTCACCACACGCCATGACAGTTACCATTGGTGGACGACGCCAACAGTAAGCTTCCCAAGAACCAGGGACTCTCGGAGGTTGACCTTCACCGACTACCCACCATCGAATGTTCTAAAGAAAAATAAGGGACTCCGGGAGTCGACAATGCCAAGTGCGCGGTGTGCATTGAGGCTTTCAAGGGCGGAGACTGGTGCCACATGATCACTGATCTGATGGTGGATCCCTGGAGTGCCCACGTCTGGATGTGAGTACCTGCGTTGAAATCGACTGTGTTGGAATGTGCTGCATTGAGACGAGTTGAAAATATGTTGATCCGTTGCTTGATCAGTAGACACTTCTGAGGAATTGTTGGAAAAGAATGATTGTCGTTATGTTTGGGAAATAGTCATCTTGGGAAGAGATAGAGAAATTTGATGTTGTGTTTATTTTTTTTCTTCAAATCATGTTAAAATTATTGAGCCTTATTGAGCCTAGCTAACTCAAACTAGGTAAAGTTACTTTGTTAGAATTCAAGTCTCTAACAAATGACAGGTTAAGCATGGAGTTCCAAGATTTAATTTACAAAGACAAAGATGCCCAAGATGTGAACAAAAAAAAGTTTAGGTAAAGAATCGGCAACACTTTTTAATGATGGAGCATGTGGAGTTGTTAGGAGGATTCGAGCTTCCTATGTTTGGGATCGACCCGGTTGAAGGTTGAAGGCATTTCTAGCGTGGTCTCATGGAGAAACAGTGAAGTGTGGTACAACATATTTGCTGCAGTAGCTGAGGGCAGTGTGGTGAGTTGCCTTGACATGATTATGTTTGTATACCAGAATAACCTCTGGTGAGTTGCACAACATGAGTCTGGTGAGTTGCAGTTGATGGCAACATTTTTGCAGCGTTTGTGGAGACAGGGTGAAGATGAAACTAAAAGTTCCAACATATTTACTTTGACGAAACAAATTATCTTCATGAATTATTTTGTTCTCATGTTGAGACTGGCTAGCTTAACATGTAAATGCATTCATGTCAATCTAGTTAAAATAATTAGATGTTGTATTGTTGTGACATTTAGGTTGGCAAACTATTGTCACGAATGTGAATCTATGTTGGAATTTTCCATTCCAACAATAGTCAAATTTATTTGCAGGAATGGTTTATTACCAGATATGATGAAGACATTGACGGTGAAAATGGCATCAAAATATACTGGTTGGATCTACATCAGATATTGGAGGACGATAGACAATCAAGTTTGTGAGTGTTTTTTATGAGTTTTTTGGAATAGACTCTTAATGATGAGTCACACAGTTGAATGGTAACCAAGTCTAGGATGGTTGTGTAGTGGTCATTGTATGTACCTGGTAACTCCAAAAGTTGGAGTATGTAATGTAATCCTTGTAAAGGAATATGTATCCTTGTGAAGTTCGTTGTTATCTAAAAGCCACTTTGTAATTACAGGTTTATGGTCAACTGGAAACCATCTTTTGTCACTTTAAAGTGATGGTTTGTAGTGAACCAGAAACCACATACAAAGCCTTCATGGCTACAGAGCCTTCGTGGCTATGGTGCCCCGGGTGCACACAAGAGCTTCAATGCTCACAGGAGTAGGTGGACTGCAGTAAACACCTCACTTCGAGGTCTCAGATATTTTTTTTTGAGCAGAGAAGGGTCGTCACATTTTTCTGCCTGACAGTCACGCCAAAAGTTGCAATCAATGTGACTATTAGGGTCATACCCACGCCAATTTCGAGACTCGCACATATTTTATTTGGGCACAGATATTTGGCTTAAAAAGGCGTTGATCTCTCTTTTGGCAGTTCTGCTCATGGGATTTGCCCGTTTGTGGTGGATCTAGGTCGCAGACATTGTTACCGATTCTGCACATGGGATTTGCCCATTTGTGGTGGATCTAAGTTGCAAACACATCTTTTTTTGGTTCTAGATATGGTATCTTCCCATTTGTGGTGGATCTGAGTCGCAGACACATATTTTGTTATGATTGAACATAACTAGATTTTGTGAATCGATATAGAGACAAGTAGTCATTAAGGGGGGGTGTTGGAATATGTAATTCCTACTTGTCTATGGTTGTGACTCTCTATGTAAGGAGTTTGTTCCTATATCATAGGAGGTAGCTAAATCTATATTTTCCGAGATATTCTCTCAACGACCTTATTGTGCGTCCAATATAGTTTTCCTATCTTGAGACTATACTTCATGTATTGATGTGACTGCGGAAGGCCGCAATCCAAAAACATTACCGGTAAGGAGAAGATGCCAAAAGAGGGAAAGACATTAGGGCCGACACATATCAGTCGAATTTGAAAAGAAAAAAACCTGTAAACAAAAATTGGGAAAGGGTATACCTGAAACAGTGAACTCTTCCCTTGACAGCTCCCAACAATGTCCCCCCAAAACCCCAATTCGTTAGATTTACTACAAGAGATATAAGAGAGAACCAAGTAGAAGAATGAAAAAAAATAAATCAAATTACAAATTTTGCACAAATTACAAAATTTACCTGATGTAGAATTAATCCTCTGACGAGTTCACCAACCAGTCGATTCTTGTGTAAAAAGGATATTCATTAGGTTACCTCTCTGTGCGAGGGATTGGTATCAGAAAGAGCGACCCATGAATAAACAGAACTTTAATTTTTTTGCCCAAGGTTATAGACCCATTTTTGGAAAAGAAGAACGATGAAATGAATTTCTTGTGGGCCCACGATGGGAGGGTGGTTACTCTCTAACCACCACCTCCAGATGCATTGTCACGTAAACCCTAGCGATTGAGCACTGTAGATCCAAACCCTCATCGTACCAAGACCATCAAAACAACTGGTGGCGCATAGTTTAACGACTTCGCGATAGTTTGAAAGTCCTCTAAACATGAAGGTTATGATATGTGTTAAATCCAAAACTATGGAACACTATGCGGTAACATTTGAATAAACAATATTGCCATGTTATTTTATGCAGAGTATTAAACATAGGTTGGAAAACCATGGTAATTAGCCCACTCACCTTATTACAAGAAATATAATTCAGAAAATCCATATCAAGTGCAAATAACTTGTAAATGTAAAGTGTAAAAACCAAAAAGAAAAAAAGAAATGTTGCGGTATGTTACAATATATCTATAAAAACCAAAAAAAATAAAAAATGTTGAGGTATCTTATAATATATCCATCCCCCGTTAATGTATTGATTCCGCACATTATTGATATTTCCACTATCATTATTGATATTTGCACAATGCTCTGACTCCAAAATTTTAATTTTTTTATTAAAATAACAAAATCTTTAGTTTCACCGTTTCAGAAGTCGGTAAACCAAACAATACAGAGACGGTAGAAAATCACGTTTATTACATATGGATTGGAACAACATGGCATCGCACGTCATGTGACGGCGAAACACGTGATGCTTATTGCTGTTAACGGACAAGACAACATGGCGGAGAAGGAACGTGACACACTGAAGTTGAAAGAATAGATGGCGGAGAATGATGAGATGTTAACAGGGCTTGCTGCACAAACATTTCTTCTTCACCACATGGGTGCCGTGGCACCTGCCATCCTCAAATCCTTCACTTTTGCAAATGGTTTTGCAGTTGGCGTCCTTCCCGCAGTGTCCCTTAAACTTGTGGCTAGCAGCCTTACATACTCGCTCTCCTGCAATGCCCTCCACCTGCTACATCTCTGTAAATGTTGGGCCACAAAACACAAAATGGTCACCAGACTAGTTAATCTATTGAATACACAACATGGTCACCAGACTAGTTAATCTATAGAATAAAGGCGTTTGCTGAGGCGACAATGAAAAGGAAGAAAGAAAGAGTGAGTGGTACCAAAGGTAATGACAAATATCAAGAGAAGAACAAACGCAACACGAGTTAAAGTGGCCATCCTCTTCTCAATATCGCTTCTGCGGAATATCAATAATCACTATTCCCGTTCCTTACGACTAGTCAAATGAAGAAGTTGTGGAGAGGAAGGCGAGTATGAGCGCTCATTTATAGGGAGCTGGAGGTGCCCTACGAGCTTCCAGATAATACCACCACCCATATACTGTCAGCGCCTGTGCATTACGCATTCAACTCATTTATGACCACCGTCCCTATTATTTCAGCAGCCCTGCGCATTTGGGAAATTTTGAAAAGGATGAAGCCCTGAGTGTTAGGTCTGAGAACTTGAGAGAAACCTGCAATATTTACATTTCAACCACTAAAAAGATGTAAATGATTATTTCCATGCACAAAATGAAATTGAACCTGAAAAAGGAAAATAAGGGTACCTTAAATTCACGCTACCAGTGTTATAGATTCATGCTGCCACAGTGTTATCAACCTGCTTCCCGACCATTTCTAAAAGTTAGGCTCTCCATCGGTATCCAAGAGGGAAGGCAAGTTTATTTGAAACAGTGAGCCATTGAAAGACAAAAATCCAGGCCATAAAAATCCAATATTCATGTAGCTATGCGCGGTATTTTGAAAATTCAAAATTTAAATTTCAAATGGCGGGTGGGGGAGGAGCGGATATTCATGTAGCTATGCGCGGTATTTTGAAAATTGAAAATTTAAATTTCAAATGGCGGGTGGGGGAGGAGCGGCGGGTGGCGGAAGAGAAGCGCTTGGGGGAGGAGGGGCGGAGCGGAGCGGGTGGGCTCCTCCGCTAACGGCCCGTTACCGTGACAGCTCTCCGTTTTTTATTCGGTTTCGTAGTCGTTTTTCACATCGCCGGAGGGAGGGGGTCGCCGGAGCCGGACGATCGGGAGCTGTCACATCAACTCCCGATTCGTAGACACAAAGACTCCTTCATATAAGATTGGGATTCATATCGACTTAGCGTGAAAACAAGAAATGCAAGTTCCAGCACATTATTTCAGATGTATATCTATGTGTTATATCTAAACATGTCTGTATGGTTATACTCAATTCATTTTTTATTTAGATTTATTACTAGAGATTAATAATATTAATTTTAATGTTTAATTAATAAATTTATTTTATATATTAGAAAAATATTTTAAATTTAAATTTACCAACAATTTTAAATTTTGAATTACTTAATTTTATTTTATAATTTAAATTTTAATTATTTTTAATGTTTATTAAGTTTAAGTTAATTTATTTTTTAGATTTATATAAATTTTCTATTTAATTTTAAAATACTTTTAATATAATAGTATGGAACAGAATTTCTTGCTACTAAATTAGTAAGCATTTTTTATTTATATTAATTTAAATTTATTAAAAATTTAATTTTTTATAAAATATTAATTTAAATTTATTAAGAATAATATTATTAAATATATATTTTTTATTTTATATATTAAATTTTAATTATTTGTAATGTTTACTAAGTTTAAGTTAACTTATTTTTTAAATTTATATAAATTTTTTATTTAATTTTAAAATACTTTTAATATAATATTATGGAACAGAATTTCCTGCTACTAAATTATTAAGCATTTTTTATTTATATTAATTTAAATTTATTAAAAATTTATTTTTTTATAAAATATTAATTTAAATTTATTAATAATAATAATAATAATAATAATAATAATATGTAATTGATTTAAACAAAGTAAAATTGAATATGATAAAAATGAAAAATATTAAAATTATTGAAATATATGTTAATATTATCAATAGTATTCTATAAGTAAATTTTGTCATTTTTATATAATAATTTAAATTTTTTTATTTATAAATTAATGAAATGATTTTTTATTATAATTTAATATTTTAAAAAGAATTGGGTAAATGGGAGGAGGTAGATGGCCCACAGTTATCTTCAATGAAGGTATGAGTGAAAGAAAGAAATCATGGATGAGACAAAACAACAAATGGATGCAAAATGGAATATTTACTTTAATGCATGTCCCACAAATAGTAAGGAGTTAAAAAAAATTATGTTGGAGAAGTTCCTTAAGGGTATATGAGGAATTCAACCCCACTTGTGATCTCCAACAAAAAGAGTACATTGGAGCTAGCATTAAGTGGAGAGCAAAGGTTCTTATTGCTCAATTAAGAACTAACTCACATCAACTTCTGTGTGAAACCGGATGGTGAAAGAGACCTAAAGAAGCTTCCAGAGACAGGGTATGTACTTTTTGCACTTCTGGAGCACTAGAATCAGAAAAACATTTCATTTTGGAATGTGATGCTTTCATAGATGCATTGTCTTTTTAGCATAGATGCATTGTCTTTTTAGCGAGGACACTGTTAGAAGGTTGGATGTACTTTTTGCACTTCTGGGGCACTAGAATCATAAAAACATTTCATTTTGGAATGTGATGCTTTCATAGATGCATTGTCTTTTTAGCTAAGGCACTATTAGAAGGTTGGGTGAACTCATCATTAATCTGACTAAAAAAAAGATTAAATTACATAAAGTAACAAACAAAAAAACTAGTACTACCATAAACTATTTTTAATTTTATAAACCTTAAAATATTATTCATTCATTCATACATACATAAATCCAGATTTTTCAAAGCTTCTTCACTTTAAATTTCTTCTTCACTATTCGGTTAGTGAATTAAACTTTAAATAAGCTCACGAGGTTTATTCAAGGCTTCTTCCCTATTCGGTTAGTCAATTAAACTTTAAATAAGCTCACTAGGTTTTTGGAAGTTGTTTTTATAATAGTATGGTTTATTAATATGAATTTTATTTTTTTATTATTTTTTGGTTTTATTTTTATTATTTTTAAATAATTTTTTGTTATATTGTTTGGAATTTATTTTTATTATATTAAAAGAGGCTTTAGTTTAATATAGAAAAGATGTCAACTCAATTAAAAAAGTAATAAAAATTATTAAATTAATTCAATTCAATTTGTTGTACTGTAATTTTGTTTTTATTAATAGAATTATAAATAACTTTTTCAATAAAAAAATCATAATATGCATATTACATTCAAAAAAATTTAAATAATAATAATTCATATTAGTAATAGTAATATTTCACATCATATAATTAAAAAACATATAAAAACTTTATATAATTAAGTAATAAAAATATAATTAAAAAAATATAATATAAAAATGTGAAATATATAAAATATAAATAGTAGTTATAGATTAAGATTCATTTGACCATATAAATTAAAATAATGATTCATATCCATGACCATTATATTTCAAAACTTATTTAAAACTAATTAATAAGCATACACAGATTCAATATAATTTATTTTTTTTAAGTTATCTATTTATCTATATCAGCAATACTACGCATATCACATTAAAAAAAATTATAATAAAAATTATAAAACATGTCAAAGAAAAATGCGGCATAAATATGTAATTACATGTATTATGAGCGTTGTGATAAAAAAAAATGATATGTTTTTTTATATAAAGATGTGAAATTTATATAAATATAAGTAATTGTTAATGATTTTTAATTTTTTAAATGCTATATATATATATATATATATATATATATATATATATATATATATATATATTAAGTGGATTAGAATCAAAGGTCTCGTAATTAGGGCCAAAGATTTACCAAGTTTATTATCCACAAAATGTGGGTAGTTTTGTGCTTTCATATATATATATATATATATATATATATATATATATATATATATATATATATATAAATAAGTATATTAAAATATTGTTTAAACTTTCTCAGAAAAAATGTAAGTTGAGAAAGAAAAGATTCTCACTCAAAGATTAAGATTAATTTAGGGGAAGTTGGTTTTAATAATGAGATAGGTTATTTTAATCAAGAGGAAGTTGGTTTTAAAAATGAGATAGGTTATTTTAATCAACAAGGTAATCTAGAAAAAAATTAGTTTTAAAAGACATTTATGATATTTAATAATAAAAAGAAATTATTTTTAAAAGATATTTATAATATTCAATAATAGTTCAACAAAAACAAATATCTCACTAATAGTGTATCAAAGGAATCTAAAAAAAAATCAAAGGAACTATGATTGTTTATATTATTTGTGACTATCAACATTAATATGTTTTCAATTGATGTAATTGACTTGATTGTAAAAGATAGAACTAAATTATTTCTTGCAATTCAACTTTGACACTCAACATTTTCCAATTAAGTATTTGACTCCATTTTCAAATACTCAATTTTAAGTGAAAAGCATAATAATTTTTTATCAAAATCTCAATCTATATTCTCTTACCTGTAAAGGGTGTAAAGGGTAATATTACCATTAAACTAAATTTGAGAACAATGCCTAACAATGCCTTTTCTTAGGCCTCCACAATTTGTGAGGCTAGTATAATTAGCCTAAGAACATTGTGCCTTCTCACATTTGTCCTATTTAATTCTTTTTTTATTTTTCTAAATCACTCACATAAATAATTAGTAAGCTATCAATATTTCAATAAGAAAATACACTCTAATTAAAATGGAAAATGAGTAAAATTAAACTTATCACAAACTAACATTAACATTCTAATCAAATGAGTCCATTCACTAAATATATAAATATATACATTTGTTTATAATTTTATTTCAATCAAATTTTTCTTTTTAAAGGTTTGTGTTTTATTTAAAACTTAAAAATATATATATTATAAATCAATCCAACTTTAATTTCTTAAATCGCCAAATTCTAACCCACTAAGAAAAGTTGCAATACTAATTCCTAAATCCCTTACGAAATGATTACTTTTGGAGTAAGAACGGGTTGTTGCTCCTAGCTAAAAATAAAGGGATTTGTCTCCATTGACCCTCGTCATTAACTATACATGTACAAATGTAGCTCTAACCAATGTAGAGAACTTGCAAGGCTAACAATAACTTTGGAGACTGGGAATGTGGTTAGCCTCCGTCGAAAATAAAGGTCGAATAGGATTTCAGCCATTGATCCTCATACTACTATAACCAGCCTTGACAAGAATGTTGCCAAAACTGTTTTTGTCAAAGAACAGTTTGACAAACTGCAAGTTTCTATGAATGATGTAAATAGTGCCCTGAATAATGTACAGTTTGATTCCTCTTTAATTAAGTCTTACTCTAGAGAGTCTTTGAGTAAAATGGAAGAAGTAGAAGGTAGAATAATAGGTGAAGCCTATTCTACTAGAGATCTTATATCTAATCTGTCTGACAAGTTTGACTAGCTTAACCCTTCCAAGATAGACAAACCTGTCCCAACTTCCTTTTTGCATAGGAGAAAGAATGTACATATCCAAAACCCCGTCAATCTCATTGACAAGTTTCCCCATATTTTTCCAAAAGAAGTTGGACAGTTCTCACAGTCTTCCCAAAGATCTCCTGAAGAAAGAATTACCCTTGCCTCTTTAATAAAAGAATCTGACAAAGAACCTGAGACTCGAGTCCTTCCAGTCTATGAACCCCTAGAAAGCCAGTTTACTAGATATTCTGCTCTAGATCTTAGTGGGATGGGTAAGCTTCCAGAAACCCATTCATTTTATCCTGAATGTCATAAAGAGTGGAATATTGATAATCTCAGTATGGGGAAAATGATTGATCAAATGATGACTGAGTACAAGCTCATGTGTGTCAGAGGAAAATCTGAAGTTGAGGCATGTAAAATCATGATACAATGCTTCACTGGAACATTGGCAAGATGGTGGGAAGTTGAAACTTCTCTAGCTCTAATCAAAAAGATGGAAGAAGAATTTTTGAAAGATGAAAATGGAGATATCATCTTTCATCCAGATGGTACTCCCACTAATAACATGATTGGAGCTGTAACTTCCATGATTGAAGAACATTGGTGTGGCACTGAGACTGTTGTCTTAGACAAAAATGAGATTATTTTGATGAATTTAAAATGTTTGAAAATGAGTCAGTATGAATATTTCCACCGAGATTGGATGCAGCGGATCTTCCTGGTAAAAGATCCTAAAAATCTCTTGTGGAAACAAGTTTATCTTGCAGCATTGCCTTCAAAGTTGGTAGACATTATTAAACTGCAAGAATCTTTTCGATTGCCTTTCGAAGTTTACACTTTGGGAGAAATATATGCAATCATCACAAAGGTACTAGTAACTCTGTGTACTAGTTCAAAGATGAATAAATTTTTAGAAAAGATGTCTAGACTGTCTGACAACAAATCTTTTTGCAGTAAATATGGCATCACTATTAATGATCCCCTAGTTAAAAGAAGAAAATAAAAAAGAAGGGCAAAGAAGGCTCAAGAGAGAGAAAAATTCATTAGCAGAAATAATAAGAGAAAATTTTCCTCAAGGCCATCCAAAAGAAAGGGATATTACAAGTATGTCCCTAATACTCATTATCACAAGCCATCAGATATACATCTAAAAACCCAGAAGAAAGAAAAGTTGGATCAACTCATATGTTGGTTATGTGGTAAACCGGGCCACACAGCAAACAGATGTCCTGATGGAGAAGAGTCAAAGAAAAACAGAGGCAGAAAATCACAGCCTCCAAATAAAGGCAAGACAATGGTAAAAACTAAAGACAAATGTAGCAAGTGTCAATCTTCACACCATATGGCAGAAAATTGTCCTCGCCTGTTTATTCAACAACAACAGCTGCATGACTACTCCTCTTATTCATGCAATGAATCTTCCTCTTCCAGTTCTTTTGTTGAATAATTACAAGCTCATTGTTATTGTTCAGATTCTGAAAATTGTAAATGTGGATGTTCTTCTGATAACGAATCTGACTCTTCATCTGATGATTCTCTCGCAGAAGATTTTAGTTCTAAACTAAAAGTCCTTATGGCACAAACATACGAAGATGAGCTAAATATTTTTGCACAGATCCGTGCCATGGAAAAAGGAGATCTCAAGAACAGATTGCTGGAAACATTTATGTCACAGACATCCTTAGCCAGCAAAAGTGCCAGCAAGAAGCCTCTATTTCTCGAAGCTTCTTATGAAAGAAATACCAAGGCCTACTAGCGGGATCAGCAGTAGAACAAAGTTCGCTCACTCACTTTGGGGGAGGTGAGTAGAGAAATCCATATGCTTAAATCAGAAATTGTTGTTCTTAAATCCCAAGTTGCTAAGCTAGAAAAAGGGAAACAGGAAATGGCACAACCTGTTTCAAGTCACTGCACAAATTACACATTGCACAGTTCTCCATTCACAAAATCCAATGTTGAAATTCTTGAGGGAAAAAAGGATCCTACAGAAGGATTCAGAGAAATGCGGGTTCTAGCCATAGAATACCAATAGCACCATGTTCAGATAAATGTTTGCATCAAAGGAGAGATGTTTTCCCTTACTGCACTTTTAGATTCTGGTGCAGATGTGAATATCTTTAATAAAAAAGTCATCCCCTCCAAATACTGGATATCAGCCTCCAGAAAAATAATAGGGTTAGGAGAGAAAACCCTACAGTATGAAGTTCCTAAAGCTGATGTTTGCTTTGATACTCATTGCATAAAATTAAAATTTGCAGTAGGAGACATCCCAGTTGATTGCATTCTAGGAAATGTCTTCCTAGCAGCAGTAGAACCCCCATGGCTCTATCAAATTGAAAAACAATAAAGCAGGTTATTTTATAACTGTACCTACTTCAGAAGGGAAATCCAAAAGAATTGACATGCCCTATGTTTCAAATCCTAGGGTCTCTACCATGGTACAAGCTATGCAGGAACTTAAAAAGGCTAAAAATAAACTCACAAAGCTCAAGGACCTTAAGTTTACCATCCATATAGAAGAGCAACTAAAGTCTCCTGATATTCAGAGAAGAATCTCAGAATTAAAGACAGTCATAGAAGAAGAATGTTGTTCAGAAGAACCTAATGCCTTCTGGCACAGAAAACAACATTGTGTAGAATTGCCTTACAAAACTGAATATACAGGCAAGCCCTGTAAATCCAAATCCATTCCAATGAATAAAGAATACAGGGATCTTTTTGAAAAGGAAATAAATCAGCTATTGAACAGGAAGCTGATCAGAGAATCCAGCAGCCCATGGAACTGCTATGGGTTCTACATCAACAAAATATCAGAACAAATTAGAGGCATTCCAAGGCTTGTGATAAATTATAAGCCTCTAAATTTTGTTATTGCCGATGATACTTATCCAATCCCTCACAAAGGTGATCTACTGGGTAGCATCTCCAGCACAAAAATATTTTCAAAGTTTGATCTAAAATCTGGTTTCTGGCAGGTTACAGTTGGGGAGAAAGATAAGTTCAAAACTGCTTTCAACGTTCCTGTTGGACATTACGAATGGAATGTCATGCCGTTTGGCCTCAAGCATGCTCCATCAAAGTTTCAAAAGGTTATGGATTCTATATTCAAAACCTATGCAAATTGGTTGCTTGTGTACATAGATGACATCCTTATTTTTTCAAAGAATATTCAGGACCACTTTAAACACATAAAAATCTTCATAAAGTTGGTCAAGCAAAATGGTTTGGTATTGAGCAAGAAGAAGATTGAAATCTTCCAGACCTCCATAAAATTCCTGGGTCACACAATCCAGAATGGACAAATTGCTTTGCAAAGCCATGCTATGGAATTTGCAAACAAATTCCCTGATGTTATCCTTGACAAAACACGGCTTCAAATATTTCTAGGATGTTTAAATTATGTTGGGAATTTCTATAAGGATTGTGTAGTAGATAGATCTCTATTGAACCAAAGATTGAGAAAAAATCCTTCACCTTGGACTAAAGACCACACTGCAGCTGTTAGACAGATCAAATCCAAGGTAAAGACACTGGCTATTTTGTATGTTGCTGATGAAAGCTCCTTTAAAATCGTTGAAACAGATGCCAGCGACATTGGATGGGGAGGTGTATTAAAGCAGAAGAAGGATGAAAAAGACAAGATCGAGCAAGTAGTACAGTTTGCCTTTGGAACCTGGAGCAAAACATAGAAAAATTACTCTGTTATTGAAAGAGAAGTAAAAGCTGCCTGGAACTGTATTGACAAATTTGCAATACATCTTGTCAATAAGCCATTTTTGCTAAGAACTGATGCCTCAACATTAGGAAAAGTCCTTACGAAGGACATTAAGAAGCCCGGAGAAGCCAAATTTGCTAGATGGCAAGCACTTTTTGAAAACTTTGACTTTAAGGTTGAACATATTAAAGGGATAAATAATCACTTGCCAGACTTCTTAAGCCGGGAATATATCCAGCAACAAGAACAAGAAGAAGAAGACCAAGTCATGGTAATAGTGACAGAATGAGATCCCAATCAACAGCAAAAAGTGTTAAGATCCATATCAGAGAATAAAAGTTGGTCAGAATACAGAGACAATTGGAAACCAACTTGGCAACTACGAAGTACAAAGGTATTGGACACAAATTTGCAGCCACATACCAACTTACAATACTTGGTACCCGAAAGAAAAGTGTATCCAAAAGGGAACAAGTGGATACATGATATGGTTTATTCAAGAAGCATGATGGATGCCCATATTGCTGAAGAAAGTCTCTCAAATGACTTTCATGATATCAGTATGATCTAGACTCAAGGAAGTGACAGGAGTCGAGTATACCATTGATAATTTTGCATCGATAGGACAAGAGATCCTACTTGGACAACCAACAGTGCACTATGGCCAGGTAATAATGCATTTCTAATATTTCCTGACACTGTTTATGACTTTTCAAGATACAAAAAGCTATGGTGGAACATATTAAATGTTGATGGCAGGGGTGAAACCCATTACACCAAAATCAAATTTGGACCTACATGGACAATGGAGATGAGCCTCCAGAGTAATTGGTTGAAAAATTGGTGGGGAGACTATGGAGTCAATAAGACTGCATTAGATCCAGTTTATTATGAATCTTATACCCAAAGTCTTTGTAATTGGTGTAATGAAAGAAACATTGAATGTTTTCATCCTGCACACAGCAATGTAGAAGAATTTTTTATGCCTACAATGAGAGAAGATGATGATATACTCCATAGGTACATGTCTCGCCATTATGAATGGTTAGTCATGACAAAAATCAAACACCAGATCATACTTGGCAAACCAATGATTGTAAGAAGGATTTATACCAAAGCCTGGGATGAACATGTCTACAAAAGATTCAGGTTCCCTGGTATATCAATCCTTGAAGAAAGAAATTAAAATCATTAAGTGGTTTTCATGGATTCTCTAAAAACATCCACTGTGTAATAATGATGTCTAGTCACAGACTGTCAGTGATCAGTTTTCCCGTGAGCTTTTCGGTAAAAAGCTTCACAGTGTAAATATTCCTTTTACACAGTTCTCGTGGGCTTTCTGTACCAAAAGGCATCCACTTTGTACCTAGTACTGGCACCCACATGTTTATGTCCGGAAGAAGGAATCTCTGTGCGGATGTCGCCTCAGCATTACCTGAAAGCAATGATTCCTCCTCCACGTCTATGTCCTTGACAGATCTGAATTGATTGCTTGTCCCCCCTCTCATTCTATATAAGGAGGGTAAGGCTCACTCATTCGACATCGGTTGTTTCAGTCTTTGTGTGTGTGTTTAGAGTCAGAGTTTGCCCTCTTCCTGCTCTGCATCTGCAAGCTCTAAGCTTGATCTGCTTGCATCACGAAGAAGTAACTCAAGTCTAGGAGTTGATCTGAGAAGCCTACGCATCAGTGTGCTCGGCACTGGTGATAACCTAAAGTGGCCAGATCATTAGTCTGTGTGATAGTTTGTGTATTATGTTTTCTTAGACAGAGTCTGTATTCAGCCAGGAAGCCTCCAAAACGCTATCTCATTTATTGAGAAGCAATCACTGGTAAATGTTGAAACATTCAATCTCTGGAAAGAAATATGAGTCCATAAGATCTATGTAATGAAATTCTGAAATTAATAAAGAGAAGAAAGTTTTTTGCATCTTTGAATACTTGAAACTCTGAGCTTTATATTGTCTGTTGAGGTAGTATCTGTCTCTCTTTGTTCACTTGAGGTTCGCCAGAGGTTCACGAAAACACTTAGGGACGCCAAGGCTGTTGAAGGCAGGAGGTCGTGTTTAAGTTGTTAGAGCGTGACAGTGGAAGTAGGTTCGTGTAAAGGAATTTAAAGAGATCAAAGACAGAGAAGAGACTCAACAAGGCTAATCAGCCTGTTGTTGTTGTTGCAAGCTTCGATCAGTGAAGCCCCTGCTTAAAATTGGTATCAGAGCCAGAAAGGTTATCTGGTTCAAGAAAGGTCAGTATTCAAAATCATCCTCTCTTTATTTAAGAAAAATGGACTCTTTCAGAAAGTCGATTTCTTTCATAGAATTAGATGAAAATGAGAAGGTTGAAGAAAATCCCCTTAGGGATATTTTTGCTACTGCATCTAGTAGAGTCTTGAATTCTTCTGAATTAGTTTATGAAGAAACTGAGCCATTTTCCCGATGGAAACTCCCAAGTATTTCAGCGTCAGAAGTTTATTCCGATGTGACACCCTTCCATCTAAAGGCTGCCACTAGGATATCTATAAAGGAATCCATCGATTCTATTCAAGAGAATTCAGACTGTGTCCAGTCCATTCCCCTTCTAGATCCAAAGCAGCTTCAGGTAGAAGCTTGAAGATTAAAAACCCAGTATCTGTATCTAGGATGCATCAGAATTGGAATCAGTGCTCTTACACATCAAGGGTTAGATACTTGTGTCTTAGCCACTGTAAGAGATCTTACCCATAATAAATATACTAATTCAATTATTGGAGGGATTGTAGCCCCATTATCCAATGGTCCTGTTTGGTTTGACTGTTACCCTAATTTGTCAGTCTATGTATTTGATGAAACTATAGAAAAAATCTTACAGCTTCAAATACAGACTTCAAGGTTTGACATGCTTAAGAAAATAAATAATATTTCCATTCAGACCAGGGGTTGTTTTCGTCACACAAACACCCTTTATCCGACTGTCCTCCATGCTCCTAGTAGATATTCAAAAACAAGTGTTGTTGTTCTCACCGATTCTAAAAACCAAAAGGTGGAACATAAAGCTATTAAGTGGGAAGATCTGAACGTCCCAGAACATTGGGTCATTCCTAACCACAAACCTACCTCTGCAAAAAATATCACTTCTTCCAACATCCGTGAAGATCAATCCTCAGCCACTCTGTCCTTTCCTAGAAGATCTACCATTGACAGACGTAGGATTGAAGAAGTTTGCAAAAAGTCTCGGGAGTTTCACTGATCGAAGCTTGCAACAGCAACAACAGGCTGACTGGCCTTGTTGAGTCTCTTCTCTGTCTTTGATCTCTCTAAATTCCTTTACACGAACCCATAAATGAACCTACTTCCATTTTCACGCTCTAACGGCTTAAACACGGCCTCCTGCCTTCAACAAAATTGGTGTCCCTAAGTGTTTTCGCGAACCTCTGGCGAACCTCAAGTGAGCAAAGAGAGACAGATACTACCTCAACAGATAATATAAAGCTCAGAGTTTCAAGTATTCAAAAATGCAGAAAACTTTCTCCTCTTTATTGATTTCAGAATTTCATTACATAGATCTTATGGACTCATATTTCTTTCCAGAGATTGACTGTTTCAACATTTACCAGTGATTACTTATCAATAAATGAGATAGAATTATGGAGGCTTCCTGGCTGAATACAGACTCTGTCTAAGAAAACATAATACACAAACTATCACACAGACTAATGATCTGGCCACTTTAGGTTCTCACCAGTGTCGAGCACATTGATGCGCAGGCTTCTCAGATCAACTCCTAGACTTGAGTTACTTCTTCGTGATGCAAGCAGATCAAGCTTAGAGCTTGCAGATGCAGAGCAAGAAGAGGGCAAACTCTGACTCTAAACACACACACAAAGACTCAAACAACCGATGTCGAATGAGTGAGCCATACCCTCCTTATATAGAATGAGAGGGGGGGCAAGCAATCAATTCGGATCTGTCAAGGACATAGACGTGGAGGAGGAATCATTGCTTTCAGGTAACGCCGAGGCGACATCCGCACAGAGATTCCTTCATCTGGACATAAACATGTGGGTGCCAGTGCTAGGTACAAAGTGGATGCTTTTTGGTACAGAAGGCCCACGAGAACTGTGTAAAAGGAATATTTACACTGTGAAGCTTTTTACTAGAAAGCTCACGGGAAAACTGGTCACTGACAGTCTGTGACTAGACATCATTATTACATAGTGGATGTTTTAGGGAATCCATGAAAACCACTTAATGATTTTAATTTCTTTCTTCAAGGATTGATATACCAAGAAACCTGAATCTTTTGTAGACATGTTCATCCCAGGCTTTGGTATAAATCCTTCTTACAATCATTGGTTTGCCAAGTATGATCTGGTGTTTGATTTTGTCATGACTAACCATTCATAATGGCGAGACATGTACCTATGGAGTATATCAACATCTTCTCTCATTGTAGGCATAAGAAATTCTTCTACATTGCTGTGTGCAGGATGAAAACATTCAATGTTTCTTTCATTACACCAATTACAAAGCCTTTGGGTATAAGATTCATAATAAAATGGATCTAATGCAGTCTTATTGACTCCATAGTCTCCCCACCAATTTTTCAACCAATTACTCTGGCGGCTCATCTCCATTGTCCACGTAGGTCCAAATTTGATTTTGGTGTAATGGGTTTCACCCTTGCCATCAACATCTAATATGTTCCACCATAGCTTTTTGTATCCTGCAAAGTCATAAAAAGTGTCAGGAAATATTAGAAATGGATTATTACCTGGCCATAGTGCACTATCGGTTGTCCAAGTAGGATCTCTTGTCCTATCGATGCAAAATTATCGATGGTATACTCGACTCCTGTCACTTCCTTGAGTCTAGATCATACTGATATCATGAAAGTCATTTGAGAGACTTTCTTCAGCAATATGGGCATCCATCATGCTTCTTGAATAAACCATATCATGTATCCACTTGTTCCCTTTTGGATACACTTTTCTTTCGGGTACTAAGTGTCGTAAGTCGGTATGTGGCTGCAAATTTGTGTCCAATACCTTTGTACTTCGTAGTTGCCAAGTTGGTTTCCAATTGTCTCTGTATTCTGACCAACTTTTATTCTCTGATATGGATCTTAGCACTTTTTGCTGTTGATTAGGATCCCATTCTGTCACTATTACCATGACTTGGTCTTCTTGTTCTTGTTCTTGTTGCTGGATATATTCCCGACTTAAGAAGTCTGGCAAGTGATTATGTATCCCTTTAATATGTTCAACCTTAAAGTCAAAGTTTGCAAAAAGTGCTTGCCATCTAGCAAATTTGGCTTCTTCGGGCTTCTTAATGTCCTTCGTAAGGACTTTTCCTAATGTTGAGGCATCAGCTCTTAGCAAAAATGGCTTATTGACAAGATGTATTGCAAATTTGTCAATACAGTTCTAGACAGCTTTTACTTCTCTTTCAATAACAGAGTAATTTTTCTCTGTTTTGCTCCAGGTTCCAGAGGCGAACTGTACTACTTGCTCGATCTTATCTTTTTCATCCTTCTTCTGCTTTAATACACCTCCCCATCCAATGTCGCTGGCATCTGTTTCAACGATTTTAAAGGAGCTTTCATCAACAACATACAAAATAGCCAGTGTCTTTACCTTGGATTTGATCTGTCTAACAGATGCAGTGTGGTCTTTAGTCCAAGGTGAAGGATTTTTTCTCAATCTTTGGTTCAACAGAGATCTATCTATTGCACAATCCTTATAGAAATTCCCAACATAATTTAAACATCCTAGAAATATTTGAAGCTGTGTTTTGTCAAGGATGACATCAGGGAATTTGTTTGCAAATTCCATAGCATGGCTTTGCAAAGCAATTTGTCCATTCTAGATTGTGTGACCTAGGAATTTTATGGAGGTCTGGAAGATTTCAATCTTCTTCTTGCTCAATACCGGACCATTTTGCTTGACCAACTTTATGAAGATTTTTATGTGTTTAAAGTGGTCCTGAATATTCTTTGAAAAAATAAGGATGTCATCTATGTACACAAGTAACCAATCTACATAGGGTTTGAATATAGAATCCATAACCTTTTGAAACTTTGATGGAGCATGCTTGAGGCCAAATGGCATGACATTCCATTCGTAATGTCTAGCAGGAATGTTGAATGCAGTTTTGAACTTATCTTTCTCCGCAACTGCAACCTGCGAGAAACCAAATTTTAGATCAAACTTTGAAAATATTTTTGCGCCGAAGATCCTACCCAGTACATCACCTTTGTGAGGGATTGGATAAGTATCATCGGCAAGAACATAATTTAGAGGCTTATAATTTATCACAATCCTTGGAATGCCTCTAATTCGTTCTGATCTTTTGTTGACATAGAACCCATAGCAGTTCCATGGGCTGCTGGATTCTCTTATCAGCTTCTTGTTCAATAGCTGATTTATTTACTCTTCACAAAGATCCCTGTATTATTTGTTCATTGGAATGGCTTTGGATTTACAGGGCTTGTCTGTATATTTAATTTTTTTAAGGTAGTTCTACACAATGCTGTTTTCTGTGCCAGAAGACATTAGGTTCTTCTGACAACATTCTTCTTCTATGACTGTCTTTAATTATGAGATTATTCTCTGAATATCAGGAGACTTCAGCTGCTCTTCTATATGGATGGTAGACTTAAGGTCCTTGAGCTCTGTGAGTTTATTTTCAACATTTTTAAGTTCCTGCATAGCTTGTACCATGGTAGATACCCTAGATTTGAAATATAGGGCATGTCAATTCTTTTGGATTTCCCTTCTGAAGTAGGTACAATTATAAAATAACCTGCTCTATTGTTTTTCAATCTGATAGAGCCATGGGGTTCTACTGCTGCTAGGAAGACATTTCCTAGAATGCAATCAACTGGGATGTCTCCTACTGCAAACTTTAATTTTATGCAATGAGTATCAAAGCAAACAACAGCTTTAGGAACTTCATACTGTAGGGTTTTCTCTCCTAACCCTATTATTTTTCTGGAGGCTGATATCCAGTATTTGGAGGGGATGACTTTTTTATTAAAGATATTCACATCTGCACCAGAATCTAAAAGTGCAGTAAGGGAAAACATCTCTCCTTTGATGCAAACATTTATTTGAACATGGTGTTGTTGGTATTCTATGGCTAGAACCCACATTTCTCTGAATCCTACTGTAGGATCCTTTTTTCCCTCAAGAATTTCAACATTGGATTATGTGAATGGAGAACTGTGCAATGTGTAATTTGTGCAGTGACTTGAAACAGGTTGTGCCATTTCCTGTTTCCCTTTTTCTAGCTTAGCAACTTGGGATTTAAGAACATCAATTTCTAATTTAAGCATATGGATTTCTCTACTCACCTCCCCCAAAGTGAGTGAGCGAACTTTATTCTGCTGTTGATCCCGCTGGTAGGCCTTGGTATTTCTTTCATAAGAAGCTTCAAGAAATAGAGGCTTCTTGCTAGCACTTTTGCTGGCTGAGGATGTCTGTGACATAAATGTTTCCAGCAATCTGTTCTTGAGATCTCCTTCTTCCATGGCACGGATCTGTGCAAAAATCTTTAGCCCATCTTAGTCTGTTTGTGCCATAAGGACTTTTAGTTTAGAACTAAAATCTTCTACGAGAGAATCATCAGATGAAGAGTCAGATTCATTATCAGAAGAACATCCACATTTACAATTTTCAGAATCTGAACAATAACAATGAGCTTGTAATTCTTCAACAGAAGAACTAGAAGAGGAAGATTCACTGCATGAATCAGAGGAGTACTCATGCAGCTGTTGTTGTTGAATAAACAGGCGAGGACAGTTTTCTGCCGTATGGTGTGAAGATCCACACTTGCTGCATTTGTCTTCAGTTTTTATCACTGTCTTGCCTTTATTTGGAGGCTTGATTTTCTGCCTCTGTTTTTCTTTGACTCTTCTCCATCAGGACATTTGTTTGCTGTGTGGCCCGGTTTACCACATAACCAATATATGAGTTGATTCAGCTTTTCTTTCTTCTGGGTTTTCAGATGTATATCTGATGGCTTGTAATAATGAGTATTAGGGACATACTTGTAATATCCCTTTCTTTTGGATGGCCTTGAGGAATTTTTTCTCTTATTATTTTTGCTGATGAATTTTTCTCTCTTCTGAGCCTTCTTTTCCCTTCTTTTTGATTTTCTTCTTTTAACTAGGGGATCATCAATAGTGATGCCATATTTACTACAAAAATATTTGTTGTCAAGCAGTCTAGACATCTTTTCTAAAGATTTATTCATCTTTGAAATAGTACACAGAGTTACTAGTACCTTTGTGATGATTGCATATATTTCTCCCCAAGTGTAAACTTCGAAAGGCAATTGAAAAGATTCTTGCAGTTTAATAACATCTACCAACTTTGAAGGCAATGCTGCAAGATAAACTTGTTTCCACAAGAGATTTTTAGGATCTTTTACCAGGAAGATCCGCTGCATCCAATATCGGTGCAAATCTTCATATTGACTCATTTTCATACATTTTAAATTCATCAAAATAATCTCATTTTTGTCTGAGACAACAATCTCAGTGCCACACCAATGTTCTTCAATCATGGAAGTTACAACTCCAATCATGTTATTAGTGGGAGTACCATCTGGATGAAAGATGATATCTCCATTTTCATCTTTCAAAATTTCTTATTCCATCTTTTTGATCAGAGCTGGAGAAGTTTCGACTTCCCACCATCTTGCCAATGTTCTAGTGAAGCATTGTATCATGATTTTACATGCTTCAACTTCAGATTTTCCTCTGACACACATGAGCTTGTACTCAGTCATCATTTGATCAATCACTTGTCTAATTTTCCCCATACTGAGATTATCAATATTCCACTCTTTATGACATTCAGGATAAAATGAATGGGTTTCTGGAAGCTTACCCATCCCACTAAGATCTGGAGCAGAATATCTAGTAAACTGGCTTTCTAGGGGTTCATAGACTGGAAGGACTTGAGTCTCAGGTTCTTTGTCAGTTTCTTTTATTAAGGAGGCAAGGGTAATTCTTTCTTCAGGAGATCTCTGGGAAGACTGTGAGGACTATCCAGCTTCTTTTGGAAAAAGATGGGGAAACTTGTCAATGGGATTGACGGGGTTTTGGATATGTACATTCTTTCTCCTATGCAAAAAGGAAGCTGGGACAGGTTTGTCTATCTTGGAAGGGTTAAGCTGGCCAAACTTGTCAGACAGATTAGATATAAGACCTCTAGTAGAATAGGGTTCACCTATTATTCTACCTTCTACTTCTTCCATTTTACTCAAAGACTCTCTAGAGTAAGACTTAATTAAAGAGGAATCAAATTGTACATTATTCAAGGCACTATTTACATCGTTCATAGAAACTTGTAGTTTATCAAACTGTTCTTTGACAAAAACAGTTTTGGCAACATTCTTGTCAAGGCTGGTTATAGCAGTATTTGACCAGTTTAGCTGTTCACTGGCTTTTTGTATTCTCCCATCAATGCCGAGAGCATTATCATCCTTTAACACTAAAGGAATGGCTTTTGCAGTATTCTGACCTTCTCCTAAGATAATGCCTCTGTAGGGAGGAAAGGTAGTAACAATCTCAATTTTACTACCGTCAAGGGCTGACCAAGAATGCTGAGAGGATGTTGTTGCATTAGTCATCAATACATCATCAGATTGTTTATTTTTCTTCCATGAATAGAAAGATATCCAACTATTAGTTCTATCCATATATTCTTTCCACTCTTCTGACAATCTGAGTTTTTCTTCACATGAGTGAGTGAGACCAAAAGAATCGGCCTCATGATGAGTATAAATATCCTAGTTTAGCATCTGTTTCATCCACCGGGTTTCAACTTTATGCTTCTTGCACCCATCCATAATAGTGAAGAATTTGTGCATCTCCATGACTGAAGGCTTTTTGCAGTCAGATGGTAGATCCTTGAATCTTAATTCAGGGATCAAATCATTCATCTGCTCTAGATATTCGAGACCATATTTTGGCATATTGGATGGTCTCATCCTGCTGAAATTTTCTGTCAATCTAGGGTCTTCATTTTCCAGAGATGGAAATTCATGCATCATTAACACATGGTCTGACTCATGAGGGAATGGAATGTCAGAGCATTTAGGATTAGGACACGGGTTAACGGAAATGGAAGTTGGGGCTTCTCCTGTCTTATAATGATGGTTTTCATGAATGGCCAAATAGGCAAGACTACTAAGATTGACTAAGATTCTGCATTCTGGGCAAGAGACTTCAATAGAATTAAACTTTACAAGTTGAGCAAATTCAAACAAAGAAATGTGTTTACAAGAACTAGAAACAATACTGGAACAAGCTGTATCTACAATTTCTGGTTCTTTATACAAGGGAAATTTTTTGCAAACTTCTTCAATCCTACGTCTGTCAATGGTAGATCTTCTAGGAAAGGAAAAAGTGGCTGAGGATTGATCTTCACGGATGTTGGCAGAAGTGATATTTTTTGCAGAGATAGGTTTGGGGTTAGGAATGACCCAATGTTCTGGGAAGTTCAGATCTTCCCACTTAATAGCTTGATGTTCCACCTTTTGGTTTTTAGAATCGGTGAGAACAACAACACTTGTTTTTGAATCTCTGCTAGGAGCATGGAGGACAGCCGGATAAAGGGTGTTTGTGTGACGATAACAACCCCTGGTCTGAATGGCAATATTATTTCTTTTCTTAAGCATGTCAAACCCTGAAGTCTGTATTTGAAACTGTAAGATTTTTTCTATAGTTTCATCAAATATGTAGACTGAAAAATTAGGGTAATAGTCAAACCAAACAGGACCATTGGATAATGGGGTTACAATCCCTCCAATAATTGAATTAGTATATTTATTATGGGTAAGATCTCTTACAGTGGCTAAGACATAAGTATCTAACCCTTGATGTGTAAGAGCACTGATTCCAACTCTGATGCATCCTAGATGCAGATACTGGCTTTTTAATCTTCGAGCTTCTGCCTGAAGCTGCTTTGGATCTAGAAGGGGAATGGACTGGACACAGTCTGAATTCTCTTGAATAGAACTGATGGATTCCTTTATAGATATCCTAGTGGCAGCCTTTAGATGGAAGGGTGTCACATTGGAATAAACTTATGACGCTGAAATACATGAGAGTTTCCATCGGGCAGATGGCTCAGTTTCTTCATAAACTAATTCAGAAGAATTCAAGACTCTACTAGATGTAGTAGCAAACATATCCCTAAGGGGATTTTCTTCAGCCTTCTCCTTTTCATCTAATTCTCTGAAAGAAATTGTCTTTCTGAAAGAGTCCATTTTTCTTAAATAAAGAGAGGATGATTTTGAATACTGACCTTTCTTGAACCAGATAACCTTTATGGCTTTGATACCAATTTTAAGCAAGGGCTTCACTGATCGAAGCTTGCAACAACAACAACAGGCTGACTAGCCTTGTTGAGTCTCTTCTCTGTCTTTGATCTCTTTAAATTCCTTTACACGAACCCATACACGAACCTACTTCCAATGTCACACTCTAACGACTTAAAAATGACCTCTTGCCTTCAACAGCCTTGGCGTCCCTAAGTGTTTTCGCGAACCTCTGGCGAACCTCAAGTGAACAAAGAGAGACAGATACTACCTCAACAGACAATATAAAGCTCAGAGTTTCAAGTATTCAAAGATGCAAAAAAATTTCTTCTCTTTATTAATTTCAGAATTTCATTACATAGATCTTATGGACTCGTATTTCTTTCCAGAGATTGACTATTTCAGCATTTACCAGTGATTGCTTCTCAATAAATGAGATA
The DNA here is from genome assembly GCA_034641835.2 of Pinus albicaulis. Classification (NCBI taxonomy): domain Eukaryota; kingdom Viridiplantae; phylum Streptophyta; class Pinopsida; order Pinales; family Pinaceae; genus Pinus; species Pinus albicaulis. The sequence goes on along the minus strand of CM076578.1, from coordinate 351,246,837 downwards.
GTGTTCTGGAGGCTTCCTGGCTGAATACAGACTCTGTCTAAGAAAACATAATACACAAACTATCACATAGACTAATGATCTGGCCACTTTAGGTTATCACCAGTGTTGAGCACACTGATGCGCAAGCTTCTCAGATCAACTCCTAGACTTGAGTTACTTCTTCGTGATGCAAGCAGAACAAGCGTAGAGCTTGCAGATGCAGAGCAGGAAGAGAGCAAAATCTAACTCTAAACACACACACAAAGACTCAAACAACCGATGCCGAATGAGTGATCCTTACCCTTCTTATATAAAATGAGAGGGGGGACAAGCAATCAATTCGGATCTGTCAAGGACATAGACGTGGAGGAGGAATCATTGCTTTCAGGTAACGCCGAAGCGACATCCGCACAGAGATTCCTTCTTCCGGACATAAACATGTGGGTGCCAGTGCTAGGTACAAAGTGGATACCTTTTGGTACAGAAGACCCATGAGAACTATGTAAAAGGAATATTTACACTGTGAAGCATTTTACCGGAAAGCTCACGGGAAAACCGGTCATTGACAGTGTGTGACTAGACATCATTATTACACAGTGGATGTTTTTAGGAAATCCACGAAAACCACTTAATGATTTTAATTTCTTTTTTCAAGGATTGATATACCAGGAAACCTGAATCTTTTGTAAACATGTTCATCCCAGGCTTTGGTGTAAATCCTTCTTACAATCATTGGTTTGCCAAGTATGATCTGGTGTTTGATTTTTATCATGAATAACCATTCATAATGGCGAGACATGTACCTATGGAGTATATCATCATCTTCTCTCATTGTAGACATCATAAATTCTTCTACATTGCTGTGTGCAGGATGAAAACATTCAATGTTTCTTTCATTACACCAATTAGAAAGACTTTGGGTATAAGATTCATAATAAACTGGATCTAATGCAGTCTTATTGACTCCATAGTCTCCCCACCAAATTTTCAACCAATTACTCTGGTGGTTCATCTGCATTATCCATGTAGGTCCAAATTTGATTTTGGTGTAATGGGCTTCACCCTTGCCATCAACATTTAATATGTTCCACCATAGCTTTTTGTATCCCGCAAAGTCATAAACAGTGTCAGGAAATATTAGAAATGGATTATTACTTGGCCATAGTGCACTGTTGGTTGTCCAAGTAGGATCTCTTGTCCTATTGATGCAAAAGTGCCTTGAGTCCAGATCATACTGATATCATGAAAGTCATTTGAGAGACTTTCTTCAGCAATATGGGCATCCATCATGCTTCTTGAATAAACCATATCATGTATCCACTTGTTCCCTTTTGGATACACTTTTATTTCGGGTACTAAGTGTTGTAAGTTAGTATGTGGCTGGAAATTTGCGTCCAATACCTTTGTACTTCGTAGTTGCCAGTTGGTTTCCAATTGTCTCTGGATTCTGACCAACTTTTATTCTCTGATATGGATCTTAGCACTTCTTGCTGTTGATTAGGATCCCATTCTGTCACTATTACCATGACTTGGTCTTCTTCTTCTTCTTCTTGTTGCTGGATATATTCCCGGCTTAAGAAGTCTGGCAAGTGATTATTTATTCCTTTAATATGTTCAACCTTAAAGTCAAATTTTGCAAAAAGTGCTTGCCATCTAGCAAATTTGGCTTCTCCGGGCTTCTTAACGTCCTTCATAAGGAATTTTGCTAATGCTGAGGCATCATTTCTTAGCAAAAATGGCTTATTGACAAGATGTATTGCAAATTTGTCAATACAGTTCCAGGCAGCTTTTACTTCTCTTTTAATAACAGTGTAATTTTTCTCTGTTTTTCTCCAGGTTCCAAAGGCGAATTATTCTAATTTCTCAATCTTGTCTTTTTCATCTTTCTTCTGCTTTAATACACCTCCCCATCCAATGTCACTGGCATCTATTTCAACGATTTTAAAGGAGCTTTCATCAGCAACATAAAAAATAGGCAGTGTCTTTACCTTGGATTTGATCTGTCTAACAGCTGCAGTGTGGTCTTTAGTCCAAGGTGAAGGATTTTTTCTCAATCTCTGGTTCAACATAGATTTATCTACTGCACAATCCTTATAGAAATTCCCAACATAATTTAAACATCCTAGAAATATTTGAAGCTCTGTTTTGTCAAGGATGACATCAGGGAATTTGTTTGAAAATTCCATAGCATGGCTTTGCAAAATAATTTGTCCATTCTGGATTGTGTGACCCAGGAGTTTTATGGAGGTCTGAAAGATTTCAATCTTCTTCTTGCTCAATACCAGACCATTTTGCTTGACCAACTTTATGAAGATTTTTATGTGTTTAAAGTGATCCTGAATATTCTTTGAAAAAATAAGGATGTCATCTATGTACACAAGCAACCAATTTGCATAGGGTTTGAATATAGAATCCATAACCTTTTGAAACTTTGATGGAGCATGCTTGAGGCCAAACAGCATGACATTCCATTCGTAATGTCCAACAGGAACGTTGAAAGCAGTTTTGAACTTATCTTTCTCCGCAACTATAACTTGCCAAAAACCAGATTTTAGATCAAACTTTGAAAATATTTTTGCGCCGGAGATCCTACCCAGTAGATCACCTTTGTGAGGGATTGGATAAGTATCATCGGCAAGAACATAATTTAGAGGCTTATAATTTATCACAAGCCTTGGAATGCCTCTAATTTGTTCTAATCTTTTGTTGACGTAGAACCCATAGCAGTTCCATGGGCTGCTGGATTCTCTGATCAGGTTCTTGTTCAATAGCTGATTTATTTCCTTTTCACAAAGATCCCTGTATTCTTTATTCATTGGAATGGCTTTGGATTTATAGGGCTTGCCTATATATTTAGTTTTGTAAGGCAGTTCTACACAATGTTGTTTTCTGTGCCAGAAGGCATTAGGTTCTTCTGAACAACATTCTTCTTCTATGACTGTCTTTAATTCTGAAATTCTTCTTTGAATATCAGGAGACTTTAGCTACTCTTCTATATGGATGGTAAACTTAAGGTCCTTGAGCTCTGTGAGTTTATTTTTAGCCTTTTTAAGTTCCTGCATAGCTTGTACCATGGTAGAGACCTTAGGATTTGAAACATAGGGCATGTCAATTCTTTTGGATTTCCCTTCTGAAGTAGGTAGAGTTATAAAATAATTTTCTCTATTGTTTTTCAATCTGATAGAGCCATGGGGGTTCTACTGCTGCTAGGAAGACATTTCCTAGAATTCAATCAACTGGGATGTCTCCTACTGCAAACTTTAATTTTATGCAATGAGTATCAAAGCAAACAACAACTTTAGGAACTTCATACTGTAGGGTTTTCTCTCCTAACCCTATTATTTTTCTGGAGGCTAATATCTAGTATTTGGAGGGGATGAATTTTTTATTAAAGATATTCACATCTGCACTAGAATCTAAAAGTGCAGTAAGGGAAAACATCTCTCCTTTGATGCAAACATTTATCTGAACATGGTGTTGTTGGTATTCTATGGCTAGAACCCACATTTCTCTGAATCCTACTGTAGGATCCTTTTTTCCCTCAAGAATTTCAACATTGGATTCTGTGAATGGAGAACTGTGCAATGTGTAATTTGTGCAGTGACTTGAAACAGGTTGTGCCATTTCCTATTTCCCTTTTTCTAGCTTAGCAAAAATGGAAATGGAAATGACCGTATAATTACTATACCGCTAATCCTCACAGTTAACAATAAATGTGAAATGGAACTGACCGTATAATTACTGTACCGCTACATGATGACTTCATTCCAAATGCTAGGACTTCGAAGTTTTTCCCAATTTTGCACAGTTATTGAATGTAGGTATTTTTTGCTTTCTTTTTCTACTGAAAAATGAATGGAAAATCACTTAGGCTACTTGATGACTTCATTCCTAATGCTAGCACTTCGAAGTTATTCCCAATTTTGCACAGTTATTGAATATAGGTATTTTTTGCTTTCTTTTTGTATTGTAAAATGAAAGGACAATCACTCGGTCTATGAAATATATATGTGATGACTTCATTCCTAGTAGCACTTCGAAAACACTTAAGACTTATTTCAGTTATTGGAAAATGAAATGTGTTCTAGTAAAGGCGATGTTGAGCATGGAAGTAAGGGAAGGCAATTTATCAGTGCTTTTTGAATTTCAACAGATAAAATAGGGCATTCATGAGATGGCCAAGGCATAGATCCAAGCAAATGCTAGAATTGGGAAAATTGAGCGTTAGCTTCAAAGCATGCAGCATATGGAACTGCTGGGGTCAACGGGGAAGGACCCAACCCCTGTGAACTCTTCTGATGGAAAATCTTCTTAGTTTATAGTTATTTCTCATGTTTTTGGCGGTTAATAGTTATAATTTCTGTTTCAATTGTAAATGTTATGGACATAGTAAAGTAATAAAAGCAGTAAGTAGAAGGAAAAAACAATATCAGTTTTGGTTAGCTTTTAACTCTCTACGGTGGCCGAAACCCACATTGAAATAATTTTGATCCTGAATTTTTTCATCCCGCCCAGAGAAAAAGATGGCTCCTAGGGTTTGCGCCGACCAGGCCTTCGGTTCTTCTGCTGCAACCGCGTTTCAATCGACCCTGGACCTCGCCTCAGGCTCTTCTGCAGCCGCTACCAAGTTACAGCCGCCCCTGGATGCCCTTGGCAGTCTTAGCTATCTGGCTTCAGGGCTCCTTCGTGAGCTTTTTCTGGGAGACAAAGGGCTGGACAGCGTTGGCGCATCGGACTTCTTCCGGTTTTCAAACCTCTCATCGCCTCCCCTTCTTACCTCAGCCCTCCCGGCTGTTGATATCAAAGCACTCCTCCAAACCATGCTGCGCGTGCTCACCCAAACGGCTGGTTCAGGGCTGCCTCCTCGGAGCCTTGTGGTTCGATCGCTCTTAAGCGGACTCTACAACAACGATCCAAGATCTCAGAGCTACAGCCGATCTTCGACCCTATTCGGCCCTCCGCCTCCACCTCTGTTTCTTCCCTCAACATTTTATTTCCTAGGTGACAGTAGGATGCCTCCTCCCTCTGCATGTAAGGAGTACCCCTTGCTGAGCCGCGAGCCCTCTGTTCAGGCTTAGTCTTTCTGCTCTGATTTCAAGGAAAACCCTTCCCCTCCATCACAGGCATTTCAGATTTAGGTCGTTCTCCTCATGGGAAAAACCCTGCTTCTTTGGGTTCAATCCGCGAGCCTGGTGATTCATCTCTCAAAGGCCCTTGAACTTAAGCTGGGGATCCCTTCATATTCTCTTCGGCTCATTTATGCAGGTAAACAGCTCAATGTCTGTCTCCCTCTCTCATTTTACGAAATAGGAAAGAATGCTACGATGAATCTTTCCCTCCGTCTGAGGGGAGGGGTAGCAGGGCAATCCTCTGCTCGCAAGGGTTTCTCTTACAAAGTAGTGGTCAATGCTCAGCCAGCCAAGCACTCTGCTCCTCCCCCGGAGGCTCCCAAGCCTTTCTTTGTAGACAAAATGGAGGAGGTCTCCTCTGTTGAAATCTCCCACCCAGCTCTGGTTGATAACCTCCAATTATTTTCAGAATATGCCCTCATTTGCAGGTTCAATGGACTCTGGCCCTGCACAGAAGATTTATACAGATGGATTCACTCCACCTGGACCAAATACTACAAGGTCTTTCTCTGCTCCAAGGGATTCTTCATCGTTATTTTCGCAGACAGCAAGGAATACCAAACTGCCCTTACAGGTGGTCCTTGGTTACGGGGAAACGCCAGGCTGTTCCTAACCCCCTGGTTCCCCGACTTTGATCCTTCCACAGTAATCATCACCAAACTTCCGATCTGGGTCGAGCTTCCCAACCTGCCCGCTCACCTTTGGCACGGTGAGGTCTTTTAAGCCATTGGAAATTCTCTGGGTCGCTTTCTGGCTACAGATCCTTCGAGAGCCCTGTTGGGTATCTACACCTACGGAAGAATATGTGTCGAGATTAATATCAACAAAGGCTTACCTGACCAAATCATTCTCAAAGTTGGGGATTTCACTTGGTCACAGACTTTAGACTTTGAAAATACTGCGTTCCGCTGTAGGCATTGCCATCAAAAGGGACATATTCAGAATTCTTGCACTCTATTTCTATCCCAACAGAAAATCAACACTCGCAAAACGAAAGATAAAAGTTGGAAATCCTTTGTTCCGCATCCCATGGAGGACATTGAGTCCTCCAACTCAAATGAATAAGAATGTAATTCAGATAAGGAGATTGATACTCAGCAGCAACCGCTCTCCCTGATCGTCCCAGAGAGGCCCCCTACCTCCTCGCCTCTTCAGAAACGTTCGCATGAGTCCAACACCTCCGATTCAGACAAAGAATCTCCTCCGTTGACCTGCAACAATCTTCAGGTGGTTTCAATCCACCCACCACCTGAAGGCTGGGTTAAAGTCACAAAAAAGAAAGGGAAGAAACTTCATATCGTAGACTCTAACCTCTCTGGGTAGAGCCTTTTCCGTCTTCTTGGATTCTCTTGTTCCTCCTCTGCTTCTCTTGACAGCAACGTGAAACCGCGGTGGTTTGTTGATTCCTTCATGCTCCCCCAGTTTTTGGCTTCTCATGATTGTAACTCCATTTGTACTATGAGCTTTTTAATAGAACAGTCCCGCCCAATTTACCAAAAAAAAAAAAAAAAAACTCAAACTCTTTGCAGTGGCCAATAGACCTGGTTTTTTTCGGACAAATTGAAGCTATTGTAAACGATAAAATATGTATAGCAACTTTCTCTTTAAAATTTTGAAAATAGAAAAGTATTACTTAAAAAAGAAAAAAAGAAAAAAAAAAGAAAAAATAAATAAATAAATATGAGTTCGAAGTTATTCCCAATTTTGCACAGTTATTGAAAGTAGGATTTTTAAGGACAATCACTCGGTCTATGAAATATATATTTGCATGGTTAAGTTATTTGAAGAGGGCGTTGACTTACTATTAAACATTCAGAGGTTTTGGTTGGATAGGGCTAAAAAAAAATTAACATAATTTTGATTTGTGTGACTTGAATTGGGGTTTTCATTTTATATAGATTTAGTACTTTCCAAAACCTATACGTTACTTGAAAGGTGAGAATTCGGAATTCTTACCAATCATTTGAAAAAAAAACATCCCAAACTTCTAACCTAAACTACTGCATTTGAAGGTACCCAGTACGGGGCAGGGACAAGCAGCGCTCATATAGGCCTTCGCCCACTGCTGGTTTTCACTGAAGGAAATAACCCTTCAATCTTATAATATTTTCTAAAATCGCTGGGACAATAATTCTAATTTCTTCATCTTGACGTGGCGAATTAACAGATGAGGCTTCCTCGGCAAGAAGGCAGCTGCCCGAGGTCGTTTCAAAACCTGGTGCCTTTTCAACACCATAGCCAACTCTGCCTATTAAATATCAATTTCAATCAACTAAAGGCCATCAATGACTGCCAGGATAAAAATACTATATCATTCCAATCACAAACCAAATCGAACATAACCTAAGTTAAGAAGGGTTAATCCATCTTCTTTCAGTCAGGCATCAACCCTCTTCCAAATTCCACCATGATAACATGGTTATTTTAGAATGCACAGGCTGGTTTCATTAAAAATCCATCCACGTCATTCATTCTAGGCGCGGTATTTATATATGGAGTCACTGAGTGGGAAGAGATGGTACACCTCAACCAAAATCAAAAGAAAAACAGAAGTAAATAAATTTTGTGATTGATTGAAAAACAAAGTATATATTAAAAAAAAGATAGTGCATATTCTCCCAAAAATATTCTAGCACTGTACCATCCATCGACTAGTATATAAACATATGTATCTATTGTCTTTCTAGATTTGGAAAAAAGAAAAAGCCAAATCATAAGAAAAACACAAGTAAAATAAATTTTGTAATTAGTTGAAAAATAGAGTATGTATTTAAAAAAATCCAGGGATATTCTCCCAAAAAAATTCTAGCACTGTGAGTATCCATCGACTGTTATATAAACATATGTGTCTATTTACTTTTTTCCAAAATAAAAATAAAAATTCTAGCACTGTGAGTATCCATCGACTGTTATATAAAAATTCTAGCACTGTGAGTATCCATCGACTGTTATATAAAAATAGAGTATGTATTTAAAAAAATTCCAGGGATATTCTCCCAAAAAAATTCTAGCACTGTGAGTATCCATCGACTGTTATATAAACATATGTGTCTATTTACTTTTTTCATGTTGAAAAAGAAAAACCCAATAAATTGTAAGATGAGTTGATAGAGGTACCTACCTGAATCTGTAGAGGGCAATTTCTTCTAATTTGATGTTGATGTTGTCATAGTACCGCTGGAGCCATCGTCATTTCTCTACGAAGGACTTGAATGCTTGCTTTGCTTCTGAAAAAGAAATTTGAAAGATGAAATTAGAGAACCAAACAAAAGTAAAACAAAAAATAGCTTACCGTACTTATCATTTAAATCTGCTTACAAGTGGGTTGTCTACTGCTTCTCAGTTTACTCTCCGAATAGGATTGCTTCTCTTCAATAAGCCCGCCATTCCTGTAAAAATAAATTAATCTTCCAAATCAAAAATCAATTGATCATAAATTTTCTCCTTAATGACGGACTTGCAATAATCAAAGCAGGACATGAAAACTAAACAAACTAACCTAATCTATTATCATTATAATAACACATCAATACACAACCTGTAAAAATACATATCTCCCTCCTCCCTTAATTGAAAATAAATTTACAATTGACAAGACTCTCCATTACCAGTGAGGCCCGTGGAGATCATCATCACATCTGCAGCTATTGCCACTCCTCTGCTTGTGCTCTTTGAAAAACTTCTTGGCCGAAATGTATATCTGTCACTTTGCCTCTGAGACTTTACATTGAATGTTCAAACTGTTGGAAATTTAAAATTCCAGAACAACAATGGAGAATAAACTTCCCCCTCTTCAACACAGAGAAAATAAAAAAAAAATTCTTCACTATAGACAGAGTTTTTCCACTGTAAAAACTATTTCATTTAACTTTAAAAAAAACTTGGTTACAAAATCTCCTCTGCCTGAGGGAATACAATAAAAACTTTGACTGCTTCAAAACACAGTGCAAAACAACTTTGGAAAAATACTCTGTCTCTTCAAAAATGAAAGCACTGCTGTGCACTTCAAAAAATCTGTTACACTGCTGTGCACATCAAATTTTACTGCTTCTTTGTGTGTAAAAATAAACTCACAAACTAAAACTACAACCTTTCTTCATCTTTGTATCTCTTTCAACACTATGTGTAAAAAATAAACTTGTATCCTTATTTTCTCACGGGCCCTTTTTAACTCTATATGCCTCAGCACCTTTTTTTCAATATATAAAAAAAAACTATTTTAAAACTAAAATAAAATAATAAAAACTAAAATCAAAATTCACTATGGCCCACGGCCTCCTTTTGAAAATGTGCAAATAATATGTATGTAATACATATATATTTATTTGATAAAACACGACTCTTTTTTAAAGTAAACATTATAACAAACTTTGACTTTGTGTTTGAGCTAGACGTCAAACGGAAAATTAAACCAAACTACAAAAAAATCCCGGGTGCCAAAAAGTTGCTGCTGATGTAACCAATTTGTGATGCGTGATTTTTATTAAATCCGCCCTAAGATTTTCCCCGGGTCCGATTTTCAGCGACTTGTACGGAGAAAAGTGTGATGCGGGATTTTCTTTCAATCTGGCTTAATAAATTTCAGATCCGGAGGTTGACTACTCAATGGTTTTGGTAAGCGGCCCACGTACAAGCTTCTGCAGATAAAATTGGAAGGCGGCTTCAGTACTTTGAGCGGCTGTAAGTAATTTCAACACTCCCCCTTACTTTCAGCTGCTGGGTTATCAGTCATACCCAGACATTTCCTTAAAAACTCAAAACTTTTCCGCCCCAATGGCTTGGTCAGAATGTCTGCAAACTGCTCCTGAGTTCTGCAGTGTTCCAAAACAATTTCACCATTGTTTACCAATTCTCTGATGTAATGAAACTTTGTGTCAATGTGTTTCGTTCTTTTGTGAAACACAGAATTCTTGGATAATGCAATAGCTGAGCTATTGTCACAATAAATCATTGTTCCTTTTACCTGCTCTTGGCACAAACTTCTTAACATCCTCCTCATCCAAATTGCTTGACAAGCTGCTGCTGTGGCTGCCACATATTCTGCCTCTGCTGTAGACAATGCTACAATGGGCTGTTTTTTAGAAGCCCATGAAATTGCTCCTGAACCCATGTGAAAAACATAACCGGAAGTGCTCTTCCGATCATCTACACTTCCAGCCCAATCACTATCAGTGTATCCAACTAAATCTGAATTTTTTGAAGTAGTATATAAAATACCAAATCTTTTTGTACCTTTAACATACCTCAAAATTCTCTTTGCTGCCTGCCAATGTGCATCCTTTGGCTTCTCCATAAATCTGGAAATTAAGCTAACAGCATGCATTATGTCGGGCCTAGTTGCAGTCAAATACATGAGGCTGCCAACTATGCTCTTATACAAGCTAGGATCAAAATCTTTGCTGCTGTCCTCTCTGCTGAGTTTTAATCCCATCACTGTGGGAGTGATCGCTGCCTTGCTCTCCTGCATATTAAATCTTTCCAGCACTTCATTAACATATCTTGCCTGTGAGATAAAAATCCCATTTTCATCTTGTTCTACTTCTATTCCTAAGAAGTATTTCAACAAACCCATGTCAGTCATTTCAAATTCTTCTTTCATGACTGTTTTAAAATTTTCAATAAGATAATCATCATTACCTGTGAAGATAACATCATCAACATATAAAACTACAATCAACATTTTTCCATCCTTTTCTTTGATGTAGAGGGTGGGTTCTCCCTCACATTTTTCAAATCCATTTTCCAGTAGATAGGAATCTATCCTACTGTACCATGCTCTTGGCGCTTGCTTCAGCCCATAAAGAGCTTTCTTCAACTTGCACACTTTGTGCTCTTGGCCTTTCTTCTCATAGCCGAGAGGTTGTTCAATATAAACCTCTTCCATTAACACTCCATTTAGGAATGCTGACTTTACGTCCATTTGGTAAACTTTCCACTTGTTTTGTGCTGCTATGGACAGCACTGCTCTCACGGTTTCCATTCTAGCAACCGGTGCAAAAGTTTCCTCATAATCTATCCCATGCTTTTGCTTATACCCTTTGACAACAAGCCTTGCTTTGTGTCTCTCTATTTTGCCTTCAGCATTACTCTTGGTCTTGTAGACCCATTTAACTCCAATGACATCTTTACCTTTTGGGAGTTCAACCAAATCCCATGTCTTGTTTCTTTCTATGGCATTAATCTCCTCATCCATAGCTTCTATCCATTTCTTTTTCTTAATAGCTTCTTCAAAGTGGATAGGGTCTTCAACATGACAATATAAAGCAAACAAAGAATTGATACCTTCATTTGCTGCCTCTTGTGCATAAATGTCATTCAAATTTCTGAACTTCTTACCTCTTTCACTTGATGTACAAATGCTTGAAGAAGCACTTGAATTTCCTCCTTGTGGTGTGCTTGGAGAAGCACTTTCATTTCTCCTCAAGGATGTCTCTTGCTGCTCTTGTGTTGGTGCTGCTGTTTGGGGATGTATTTCAGCCAATTCATCATCATCTTCATCATGAGATAAACAATGTTTAACATTCACTATTTTCTCTATGCTTCCATCCCAAGCTTCCTCCTCAATAAACTGAACATCTCTGCTCACAATAAACTTCTTGGTGGATGGGTTGTATAACCTGTAGGCCTTGGATTCCTCACTGTATCCAATGAAAACACATTTCTCCCCCTTGTTGTCCAACTTCTTCCTTAGCTAATCCGGTATGTTTGCATAAGCCACACATCCAAAAATCTTCATGTGTGTGAAGCCTTGTTTTGTGCCACTCCATGCCTCTTCCGGCACTTTGTTCATCACTGCTTTTGTAGGGCACCTATTCAAAATGTATGTTGCACAATGTACAGCTTCAGCCCAATAATCATTAGGCAAATGCTTTGCCTTTAACATACTCCTCACCATGTCCATTATGGTTCTATTCTTCCTTTCGGCTACTCCATTTTGTTGCGGAGTATATCTAGTTGTAAACTGCTTTTGAATACCATTTTCTCTACAAAAACGTAGAAAATATTTAGAGATATACTCACCTCCTCTATCAGTCCTTAGGACTTTGATGTGCAGCCCACTCTGGTTTTCCACAAGTGCTTTGAAATTGAAATTTTTTTCAAACACTTCACTTTTATTTTTCAAAAAGTAAACCCAAGTTTTTCTTGTAAAATCATCTATGAATGTTAACATGTAGTGGCTGCTAGCAAGCGATGGAGTTTGCATCGGTCCACACAAATCTGAGTGGACAATCTCTAAGGGTGCCTTTGCCCTTATGCTTTTTCCGGAAGGAAAACTTTCTCTGTGTTGTTTCCCAAGAATACAACCTTCACAAAGGCTGTCCGGCTTCTCTATCAATGGTAAACCTCTTACCATTCCTTTTCTATTCAACAAATTAAGACCTCCAAAGTTGAGATGTCCAAATCTCAAGTGCCATAACCAATTTTCATCTTTTGGTTCGCTTTGGATAGCCTCTTTTGCCACTGCTGCTATCTTTTCTTCATTTTTCAGATCTGCTCTCATTCTAAGAGGGAACATTCTGTTCCTTGTCATCTTCACTTCAGCAATACATTGTTTGTTGGGTGGTTTGTCCATGATGGTACAAACATCATCCTCAAAAAACACATTGTACCCCTTTTGAACAAGCTGTCCAATACTTAAGAGGTTACACTTCATTCCTGGAACATAATAGACATCTGCTATGGATTTCTTTGCACCTTTTCTTGTTAGAACATTTACATTCCCTTTTCCCATAACAGACACTTTACTATCAGTCCCTAGTGTGACTTGTGACTTCACACTCTCATCTAGCATAGAAAACATTACTAAGTTTCCTGTCATATGGTTACTGCAACCGGAGTCTAGAAACCATAAGTCTTCATTCTTTTCTTCAGCCATATTACAAGCCAAAAACAAATTATCTTGGCTGATATTTTCTCTAGTGAAATTTGCACTAGTTCTACTTCCCATATCATGTTGCTTCTTTCTACATTCATTAGCATAATGACCATATTTTTTACAATAGTGACATTGGACATTGGACTTATCATACCTCTGTCCTTGAGCATTCTGTTGACCACTTTGCTGGCTGCTGCCTTGGCCTTGATGCTGATTTGGATTGCTGCCCCTTCCTTGAGCATTTACTGGACTGTTCCTTCCACCTCTGTTTTGGCTTCTGCCTCTTCCTCTCTTGTTTCCTCTGCCTTGCCCTCTTCCTCTTCCAAAAGACATCTGGATCTTAAAGGCATGTTCCAGAGATGATTTTTCACTCCTACCCAATCTCTGCTCATGAGTCATCAGTGATGCATGTAGCTCATCCACTGTGAACTTTGTGAGATCCTTAGTCTCCTCTATGGTGGTGACAATCACATCGAATCTTGAGGGTAGACTCCTCAAGAGTTTTTCCACAATCCTCTTCTCTTCAAGAGTCTCTCCATGGGATCTTATTTGTGTGACCATTCCAATCACATGAGTGAAGAATGAGTCAATATTATCTGACTCTTTCATACAGAGAGTCTCAAAGTCTCTCCTCAGCAACTGAAGTTTTGCTGTCTTCACTTTTTCCATGCCTTGATAGGCTATCTTGAGAGTTTCCCATGCTTCTCTGGATCTCTTGGCTGCTGCTATCCTTGGAAACACACTCTCATGCACTGCCTGATACAATAAGAAGAGAGCCTTGGAGTCTTTCTTCCTATTGCTCTTCAGCAACTCTCTTTCTGCCTAAGTTAAATCTTCAAACTCTTCTTCATTTGCTGGCTCTTCAAAGCCATCCTCAACAAATTCCCATAAGTCTTGGGAGACAAATAGAGCTCTCATAGTTATTGACCAATAGTCATAATTTTTCCCATTAAACATTGGGAGATGGACATTTCCCATACCCATACCAGTGCTGGCTCCAGCCATTCTGCACTCTTAACTATGATTAAAAAAAACTTGTCTGTGTATGTAAAACAGCTCACTGTTCTGCAACAGTGACTCAAAAACTGTATAGAGAAATACCTTTGGATTCTTTGGCTGAGTCTTCACACTGCTGGAGAAGTTGCTGCAACAAAGAACTCCTTTCCTTCAGCTTCTTTGATCTTCAAAGAGCCTGGACTAGCTCCGATACCATGTTGGAATATTTAAAATTCCAGAACAACAATGGAGAATAAATTCTCCCTCTTGAACACAGAGAAAATATAAAAAAAAATTCTTCACTGGAGACAGAGTTTTCACTGTAGAAACTATTTCATTTAACTTCAAAAACTTGGTTACAAAATCACCTCTGCTTGAGGGAATACAAAAAAAAACTTTGACTGCTTCAAAACACAGTGCAAAACAACTCTGGAAAAATACTCTGTCTCTTCAAAAATGAAAGCACTGCTGTGCACTTCAAAAAATCTGTTACACTGCTGTGCACTTCAAATTTTTACACTGCTGTGTGTAAAAATAAACTCACAAACTAAACTCAGCACTGCTGTGCTGTATCTCTTTTCACTGCTATGTGAAAAAAAACTTACAACATCTTTTTTACTTCTACTGTGTAAAAAGATTTTAAAACTTACAATGCATATTTTCTCACGGGCCCTTTTTAACTCTATATGCCTCAGCACCTTTTTTTTCAATATATAAAAAACTATTTTAAAACTAAAATAAAATAATAAAAACTAAAATCAAAATTCACTATGGCCCACGACCTCCTTTTGAAATGTGCAAATAATATGTATGTAATACATATATATTTGTGGACTGTTCGCACGACTCTTTTTTTTAAAACAAACATTATAACAAACTTTGACTTTGTGTTTGAACCGGACGTCAAAACAGAAAATTAAACCAAACTACATAAAAATCCCGGGTGCCAAAAAATTGCTGCTGATGTCACCAATTTGTGATGCGGGATTTTTATTAAATCCGCCCTAAGATTTTCCCCGGGTCCGATTTTCAGCGACTTGTACGGAGAAAAGTGTGATGCGGGATTTTCTTTCAATCTGGCTTAATAAAATTCAGATCCGGAGGTTGACTACTCAATGGTTTTGGTAAGCGGCCCACGTACAAGCTTCTGCAGATAAAATTGGAAGGCGGCTTCAGTACTTTGAGCGGCTGTAAGTAATTTCAACACAACAACACAGAAAGACAACAAAAACTACAGATACATGGACAATCACAACACAGAAAGACAACAGACACTACACATATATGAACAATCACAACACAGAGCCACAGGTGACAGATCAAAGAAACAACACACAACAAACAAACAAGGAGGAGCGCTCCACAAAAGATCACCGCCTTGCCTGAGAGACAGAGAGCAGAAGAGCACGGAGAGCACATTGCAATGCAAGAAGAGGAACAGAATAATGAAACTAAATAGAACATGGAATTGCTTTTATGAACGGTAATTAGCTTTTGTGAATGATTGAATTTTATCAGACATTTGATCCACCAACCGAAGGAGATCATTCCTACCGTTAGAAAAGCTATATCGTGCAATTCAAACTTAAATATTAGACAGCGCTACCACTCTCCCATGAATCCACATTTATGGATATTCAACCGGGTTCCTGGAAATTTAAAAGTCTCTCAACTTCAATTTCCATCTTCTATCGTAGGTCACGAGGTCGAACTGTGAGAACCTGTTGCTTTGCTCCATAGAACCTAATTAGGTTGTTATTATTATAGATCGGGATGGTAGAGACTCATACGCAGAGCGTTCTCGGTTGAAATTGATAATTATTTTTACATTTTTAAATATAAAACAAAACAAGTTCAGAGATGGAGGCATCAAAGTTTAAAATAGTCCTAGCAGGGATTTAAATCGGAATAGAATGATAATAATAATTCCACTCAACTATAAGATAATAACTCCAATTGACTAATAATTGAGATAGATGTTCATACTTACTCTATATTTATAGATTTAATAATAAATATATTTATTTTATTAAAAAAAAACTTATAATTTTAGGAAATATTAATATTTAAAAAATATCTATTATTTCATCCGATTATTTTTAAGATTATTAATATTATTAAAATAATTATCATATATATAAATAGTTTATTTTATATTTTATATATAAATATAATATTATAAATATTTGTATAAGAATGATTAAAATTCTTATAATATAAAATAAGTTTAAAAGTTAACTTATATGATATGTTTATGCTATATTTGAAAGTCACTTTTAGGGTATCTTTGAGCACAATTTGGAATAGTATTTTGGAGCTTGGGTTTAGTGATTTCTTGGAGGAACATCCAATCAGTGGTTAAGGTAATTTTCTGTTCATTAAGAAGTGTTTGTCTCCTAGGGAAAATAGCCTACTTTTGTTTCTCCATGTTTCTTAGTCTATGCATGGTTAATTCTTGGAGGTGTTTTGTAGTTCTCTTAGCCGTGGAAGAGAATTATTGTATTTGTTAGGTATACACAGAAATAATGAGCCCCATAAAAAAGATAAGCATGATATGCATATTATTAACATACATGTACATTTATATTACATTCATTGTGACTTTTGGATTCCACATTCCAAGGTCTCTTGGACTCCCTTTGACTATCCATTTTCCACACCTTAACCCTTAGTGGATTAGGTGTACAATATTCCTCTCCTTAATCAGAAGGGGTATGTATGAGTCCAAGAAGAGAGTTGTAATACAAAATGGCAGCGCTAGGTTGAATGTGCTCTCTGATATGTAGGTATAAGGTGGTGGTTTAAAGATAGCCACCAACACTAGAACGCTTAGTGCAATTCCCGGAACTCTTCCAAATATGGAAAGAAGCTAAGGTCTTATGCTAGAGGAAGTGCTCCTAATGTTTGAAGAGGGAGACCTTCAACCTGAAAAAGGGAGGTCTGCAACGTGCGATGGTTTAATGATGACCACCAACTCTGGAATGCTTAATGCAATTCCTAGAACTCTTCCAAAACTGGCAAGAAGTTCAAGTCTTCTCCTAGATGAAGTGTCCCCAATTCTTTAAAGAGGGAGAAGATCAACCTTTCATATATGGTTTAAGGCTAACCACCAACCAAAGGCATGCTCATGGGTATCTTTGTCTCTGGCTACAACTCTGAATTGGGAATGACAGGTTATGGCTCAAGCTCGGTTGATGTGGCTTTGAAGCTTGTAGATGACCATCATTTCCCCCCTGTCAGATACAAGGTGAGATGATGGCAAAAACTCAACTGCAAGGAATTTTAACATTCTAGAAGATATTTTGACATATGACTGTAACATATTCTTGGTTGTTGATGTCCATTGCCAAGAAGTGATCCATCCAAGATGAATCTTTGTTCTTGCAGGAGGCTTGTTTCTGAAGCATATGTTTGAAGAATGAGTGTGCTAACCACAATGCTTGCACGTGTGAAGACCAAAACAATGATCTTTCATATGGCCGACTCAGTCACAGTGTTGGCATTTAACATTCTGTTGTGGAAGAGGCGCTGAATCTGGAACATCTGAAGGTGAAATTTCATGAAGGAATCCAATACTCTGAAATTGAATGGGCTTGGAATAGTCTAGAATATGGAAGGACACATCCTTGTCATATCTAAGACCAGTTTTGTGCTTGTTGTGGACAAGCTCTTCCCAAGGTTTGATGATGGGCTTGGGAATTTCATGCTAAATTTCGACACTTGCATGCAAATCTGCTCTTGAACTAGGCACTGAATGTGAATCGACTGCAACATTATTGAGTTGATGCTTATGGGAGTCTGTTTCCATGTTCTGAATAGAAATAGGTTTAGAATGATGACTCTACTGCTATAATTCTGCTTGTTGAAGCTGAGATTCAATCTGAATAAATCAATATTTTCCTGTGTATTCTGCAAACAGGTTTGAATGTCAAAGATAATGTCTTTGTTGTTGTGTACCGTCCCATCAATAGTAGAATGTATCAAAGTATTTAACAACTCTATTGCATCATCAATCCTAGCCATTTTCTCCAATTTTATAATTAATACCTTAGGCTAGAAATTGCACAAAATTTGTTGGACTATTGTTGCAGCAGTGAGGGAGACTCAAATTTGTTGGACTATTACATAGAGAATGGTGATACCCGCATCGTTACCTTTAATTCTTCATTGTAATATTCTTCACAATTGGAGAATGTGACTTGAATTCGCTGCTTCCTTTTACAATTCCATATATAAGCATCATCCCACGCAGCATTCAAGAATTGAACTATATGCATCGTACGGTTGCATTCAAACTATTTAACACTGCATCCAACAAAATTTGCATACTAATACAATGGTTTTACCTTCTGAAGTCAGAGGAAAGTTTGCAGTAGTTGCACTATTGGATTATGCAACAAATTTTGTTATGGGTTGCATTGGGTCCAAGACTAAGACTGTTAAGCAACCACTTGGAAACGAAGACCATGATGTTCTTGCCGAAGCTTTCAGACAAATTTGTTGAAACGATTTTAGATAAGACATTTGTTGAAGCAGATACCAAGAGCGATGGGAAAAATTGAAAATTGATCGAGAGGAATGGTGAGATTTTGTTATGTGCAATCCCTCTCTTGTGAAGAATATGACTTTGCCCTACCTAAAAGATATCACTGCTGCTTTTCCAAGCTTTGTCTTCAATTCCGAAGTGGATGACGCAGCAAGTTGATTGTCAGTGCTACCTCTTTTCTGTTGGTACACGTCGTCAATGTCAATTCCAGAGCTATAACCTATAGCAGCAATATGGGGTTGATACTAGCGGGCTCTCTTAGTTAGAGTTGTAAAGATGTTGGCAGCAACTCGAAAGGATAAAAATAATGAGACAACGTGGAGGCGAGTCACTACAGTCTTGTTCCTACGTGGAGGCGAGTCACACCATGGTATGTTAGAGTTATATATATTACAGCAAAGGGGAGGACCGGTGGAAGGATACCATGCAGGAGACTAGTGGTAATTTGTGAGGAGGTACTGATTGGGATTGGGAGCAAAGGAGGGCTGCTACAGTGAGTATTAACCACCGGGAGTATTAACAACTGTGGTATATGCGGTGCAATATATTTATTTGACTGTGTCCCGAACGCAAGAGGAGCATATATCACTGTGCGAGGGTCTGTAAACGTTATAATGGAGGTGCAGTTCACAGTGTGATAATACAACGACACAATCAAGATAATAACATGGGTGTCAAGATAATACAACGGGACAGGAGGTGCAGTGCACAGTGCGATGCACAATCAAGATAATACAACGCAGAGTCACCAGATAATAGAGCGTATTAACTATTACACTTGGAGATAATACAACAATTAACATGAACCAGTCAAAACAACATACTTACGCCAGGAAAAAAAAAAAAACAACATGAACACACCGATCTGGCTTCAACTCTCACATCTGTTAAAGAATTAATCATTCGGTTAGTTTAGAAGTAGTTCTAGATTAGTTAACAATCAGTTTCCAGATTTAGTTTATGCATAACTGTTTCTGAATTGTATAAATATACATTTCTCTGTTCAATAAATATATATGTAGTTCCGCTGTGCTCTGCCATTCTCTGCTATCTCCCTTCTGATTAGAAAATTTTCAAAGTGGGAAAACGCTGTCTACGTGAAAGAAAGAAGGTTCAATTGAGGGAATGTTTTTTGAAATCGTCCTATCTGCAGATTTAAAAATCTGAACCGCACTAGCAAGGAGGAATAGGTTGTCGAGTGAGAGCGCATGTCTTTCGAGTGAGGGCGTCTGAAGTTGTGGAGTATTGTGTGAAAGAAATTCACTGCATTTTAACAGCCTTGGCAGCTAAGACCCTATTGTTGTCAAGAAATGCTTCGCTAGTGACCGCCCAGCGTATTTGGGCAATTTAAAGAGGAGCATAGGAGTGTAACACTTGCGTGCTGTTGTTTTGCATCCCCATCCGAGCCATAAGCCGTCCGAGACCAACAATTGGTATTGCCAGAGGGAAGAGTGCCCGTGCCAGTCGCTGTCTAAGCCAGAGGATTCCGCGCTGCCGGAGGGAAGAGTGCCCATGCCAGCCATTGTCTGTCGGAGAGAAAGAGCCTGTTTGCCGACTCTGCACGCTGGAGTGAAAAACCCTCTGCACGCTGGAGTAAAAGGAAACATGCATATTTTAGTCTTGGGGGAAAGCGAAATTGAGCGGTCCTGCTGTTGAAAAGTCTTGTTGTTGAAAATTTTGTGTTCAAGATGCCAAGACAACCAAAGAGGCTTGGGATATCCTTGAGAGATGTTTTGGTGAAGTTGAAGATGAAGGTGGATCTCTAGCAGCAGATCCAAAACGAGATGAAGAGTTTGTTGAATTCCACTGTGCTCAGTCACAGGTGGATGAAGAATGCGAAGAAAGTGCAGAAGCAGCAGAGAGAGAGCATGAAGATGTTTGTGAACCCCACTGTACACAATTACAAGTGGACGAAGATTTGTTGATACCAACAACATGGATTGCTGACGAAGATTTGTTGATACCAGCAACATGGATTGCTGATGAAGATTTGGTGATTCCAGCAACAGAGCTTGCTGACGAAAGTTTGATGAAACCAGCAACACAATTTGCTGATGATGACTTGTTGATTCCAGCAACACAGCTTGCTGATGATGAGATGGTAAATCCAACAATGCAACTTGCTGATGAAAATTTGATGGTTGATGTTAATTTTGATCATGAATTTTTGACTAATGATGACTGGTTGCAGATGATGCAACAAAAGTATGATATTGACAGGATGTTATTTGGTGAGATAACCCCACTGCAGTTAGTGGAAGACAACCTGTTTGTAGCATTACAGGTTAGTGGAAAAGAGACAAAGGCAGAAGAAAAGAAAGAAGTCTGCAAAGAAAAAGCAGAAACAGAGAAGGCTGTAGAAGCAGAGAAGGAAGCGCAACAGCAGAAAGCTGTCACTGCAGAGCAGAAGGAAACAGAGATAGAGGTAGAAATAGAGAAAGAATCACAACAGGAGAAAGCTCTCATTGCAGAGCAGAAAGACCAGAACCAATGTCGTTCTGAAAATATTTTGGATTCTGATATTGATTTCCAATGTGCAGGTACACAAAATGATTATGAAGAAGAGTTAAAGTTTATTGAAACATGGCTTGTAACACCATGTCTGGATGAGATCTACACAGAAGATGTAGAAATGAATGTTGAAGATGACATGCATGATGAACATGTTAATGAAATTTTCACGCATTGGAGTTTTGAAGAAATAAAACATTATTCTAATATTATGTTGCAGCAGATTGATCATGAAAACCATAATATGGAAGACAGTATGTGGCAGCAGCCCACATTTCTTGAAGATGTCCAAGACATGCTTAGACAACCTGGAATAGTAAAAGACCTGCACCAGCAAAGTCTGAAGTTTGAACAATACAATAAGACGAATATGAGGAAACAATTTAGAGGCTACAGAATTTGGAAGAAAAGAAGAAGAAAACCAAATCTAGTTGAAAGTCAAGAGACTTCTCTCTGACTTCGGAAATATTTTTCAATGTCAAAAGTTAGGAATAAAATAATGTAACCCTCAAGATTAAGAGGGGGTGTTAAAGAATTAATCATTCGGTTAGTTTAGAAGTAGTTCTAGATTAGTTAACAATCAGTTTTCAGATTCAGTTTATGCATAAATGTTTCTGAATTGTATAAATATACATTTCTCTGTTCAATAAATATATATGTAGTTCCGCTGTGCTTTGCCATTCTCTGCTGTCTCCCTTTGTTAATTTGACAACATCGTTCTTGCTTCAATTCTTCTTTTCACAAAAAAAAATTGAAACACCGCTCCAGCTAACATACTTATTCAAAACAGAGTCAAGCGCATCGCAAGCAAAGGAAAATCCGATCTCTTTGTCTAAATGTCGTTGCTTCCTCCCATGACTGAATACCGACAAATGTTGAGATAGTATAGTAGCTCTGTGCAACACCGGCAATCTCGGTGCCTTACTTATGTCAGAAGTGTCTCCAACAACACCCAAGGGCTCATCAGATCTAAACCCTAAGAGCGCAGTTAGAGAATGTTACTTGGATGATAATGTTATGCGTGATAAGGATAAGGATAGGAATCATTGGAAAGAGCATGGAGGTGAAGTGGAGTTAACGTGACAAGAATTCGATGCAATGGAGGGCCGATGGAATCAGTGTAATGGATGTAATGGATGTCATGGGCCACAGACCCTAGCCTTATCCATTGGGACAAGAGAAAGCTTATAGCAAACATGGCTCTACATAACTTTACGTTTTCTCATGTTTTTAAGAGTTGATTGTTTTTTTAGTGCTTTTTCCATGCTTTATACTAGCTTAATTCTTTAGACATCCTCTACCAAGGATATTATGATCTTTATTATTTTCGTTGTTTGTGTAAAATTCGTCTCTTCATTATAGGAATTGAAAATTACATAGCATGTAACTTTGGAATATTAGTCAGCCCACAGGGAAACCCGACCAATTGTGCAAGTAGAGAACCTTGAGATTGCTAGTTTTTCTTCTCAACAATTTAGCAGACATACACAAACCTTGAGTATTGACATACATAAACCCAAGAGTAGAATTTAAGGAGCTCCTATTAACAGGATAAGTAGAGTTTCGTTGGTACCAAAATGAACCATTAATGTCCTAAACAGTTAAAGAAATTAAAGGGCCTAGAAGCTTTGTAAAAAATCCCAATAGAGCGGGGTTCGAAGCTACTTGGAGTCGTGTATTAATAGAGAGTCAATGGGTAATGTTGGTGTAACAACCCTGGTGAAAATTCCATGTAATAAAAGTTAAAAATAATAACCACAATTTATGGGACATTTATTCCAACTTGAATGTTGGGCAAAACATCCTAATGGGTGTTCATTTGGGTTATTATGGCTAAGGAAATTGACAAAGGCAAAGGCAAAGGCTTTGGAAAGGCAAAATGACATATTTGGCACATTTATTTATGAAAATAATAGAAATTAGGATAAAAGGCAGATGAAAGGTTACAGGTTGCATGCGAGGAGGAAAATGAAGAATATAGAGGCATAATCTATAAAAAGGCTTATGAGGATCAGTTGGTACCTTTTGTCAGTTTAGTTTTGGAGCTCTCTTATTATTCTCTCTCTCTCTCACTCACTCTTGGACACTTATAGTTTCTTGGAGCACTTTGGCATTTTAGCAATAAAGGAAAGAAAACAAGAAGAAGGAGGAAGCAAGCAAGGAGGAGCAGGAATCAAGAAATTACAACATGATTCTTAGCAAGTATCAATTTGCATGTGTGTTTTCCTTGCTAGATTTGGCATGCATGGTATTTGATGTGGTTCTTTTCTGTCTTGGCATGGGTTTTCCCAAGTGTGACAGTGTTTTCAGCCTATCCTTGCCATTTCTGGATAGCCATGGTGTTGTGAAGTTATCATGTTTTTGTTTAGATGGATTGCCGGATGGATTCGAAGCAGAGTTAGGTGGATCTCCAAACGATATGACACAGAACCGGTTAATGTGTTGCCTCGGTTTAGGGCCTAGTGATCTGGTGTGGATTATAGTAAAGCCTGAGAGGTGGGTGCTATCCGTCAGGCCTAAGAATCTCAGGTTGCGATATACGATAAATCCTAAAGAGAATGTCCCAGTTTAGGGCCTAGTAATCCCTGATTCAAAATGTGGATTGCGGTAAAGTCGGAGAGACTAGGAGATGGGACAATTACTCATGGTGTAGGCAGAGAGAATCTGGTTGGCATAGTGATTGAATGTAGATAATGGTGAAGCCGATTATGACATTTTTTTGTGTTGTCCTAGTGATCTGGTGTGGATCATGGTAAATCCTGGTTTTTATTGATGAGGGTGAGGTGGTTTAGCCTTGGGATGCCCTAGTTGGTTCTTTCGGTTTGAGTCCCAAATTCATGCTTGGAATATGGCACGGGGGTGATTAGATGAAGAAAGAAGCTTCGGTCGGGTGGAATGTGGTAGTCCCATCTCCGGTTGGTTTTCATATTCATTAATGAGAAGCTCATTCCTTTGGTATTTTATGTATAATTGTACTAGTTATTATGTGGATTCTATTGTTGTTGTATTCACTGTAATTCTGTTGTTATTATGTCGGTTATAAGCATGTATGTTGACAGTGTTGATATATGGCTCTCCACCATGTTTTTACTTGTAAATGAATGCACAATGTATATAAGGTCAAATAGATTTTATTGCAACTTATGATGTAGGGGAGCAATGCTTCTTAGCGATTCTCAAATAAGTATGAGAATTTGTTGCTTTGTTTTGTTGTTTATACCTATAGCTTTCATGTTTGTGACATGTTTGATGAAATGCCTGTCATGGCTAGTAGGGGTCCAGTCTAGTCCTCATGGACATTTTTGTAAATGTATCACTGTTTGGTCATTATAATTCGTCTCTGAACTTGTCATGAAGTTTTAGGCAGAGCACTAGGTTTCGGCCCTAAAAAAGTGCCTCAAATCCTGTGGACGTTGGCACAACACTGGGGAATTTAGTCCCTGGACGTTGGCTTGTGGGCTTGTACATGTGTCGAGAGACCCATAGATTATGGCTTGCAGGCTTGTGCATGCGTCTAGAGGCCTAGAAGCAAATTAGGTCAGTGGGACCCCAGGGCAGGATGCTTGGATGGTTGGGTTGGCTCCTGGGGGTGTTATTGTTGTTGTACAAGGTCTGTGTGATAGGTTTCTATCAATTCCACTTCCTTAAGGTCACCTAGGAGGTTGAGTGTGATCATAGTAGCCTCTCGTCACATGTTTACCCTAGTTGGCTGGTTACTTGGGAAGATGTGGGAAGAGGGTGTTACAGTTTTAGAGGCCATGCATGAAAGAAATTGAACCTAAGTATTTAGAAACTATAGACCGTGGAGCAGAGGCATAACATTGCTACCACTTTGCTTCCACCAATCTTCTTCACATGTGTTGAAGTGATATTGTCCTGGCCAAGTGTCCCATAGAGAGAATTCAATTCTGGAGACGAGAGGTTCCAAAAGAGTTGAGATTGTGCTAGTGACAGACTTCACTGACCATACTATATTTCCCATATCCAAATACCACACATGAAGATGAGATATCCATATCTCAACACCATAATATTTGCATAGTGCATGGCGGAGGATATAAATTGACAGAAGACGTTGAATCAATTGTAGCAGTTGAGAGCATTAACAATTATTCTGCTAAGATCTAGTCATCAAATATGTGACTATCCCTGATCTGAATTGTAAATACCTTACAACTTCCTGCTTACGATAGTGGAGCCAAACACTTGTTATGACAGATGCATGGCCACAATGAAGTGAAGGGGCCAGGAGAATGTCCATGACCCTCATGCAGAGAGAGGAGGGGGAAAAGTATGGAAGACAATTATGAGGTTGATCTGTCACCCTCTTAAGGACCAATGTAGACTGATGAAGGGGGTTGTCAAGGAATGAAAAGAGATGAATAAGAGCATGGGCATGATGAGGAGGAGACATGAGCTTAGTCCCGTTTGAAGATGCACATGTTTAAGCACAACCCCAACTTGTTAATATCATAAGATAAGCAAGCAACCTAGCCATAACATCATGCTCACAACAACTTGCCTCAAGCCACCATGAATGCTCATAACACTCTTCCATGTTTATACTGCAGATGATGTAGGAGGAATTGTACCAAAGTCAAGCTCGAAGGAGTACACATATTACAAAGTAATAAAGTCGCTCGTAGCAATAAGCACTAACATGGAATTAGCCATATGATTATTAGAGCTATGATGATTTTGCATAATCATTCTAAAAGGCATGAATTTTCACCCATGGTGGGGGAAAGATCTTGGTGAGTAATCGAAATACAAGTAGATTTTATTTGAGCGAGAATTGCATGGGGCTAGTTGAGATAAAGAGTGTTGGAATCAAAGTCTAAAGCATAATTGGCTAAGTGATTTGCAAGCTTATTCCCAGTCTGTCGAACATGTGCCAACAAGGGAGAATAAATTCCTTACAAAATACCTACAACTTTGGCTATGTGCGATTTTATTCACAAATTGTTCAAGAATTTATGGAGAGAAGACCCACAATGAAGCTTCTTGAGGATTGAAATAATTATAAGTGAGTCTCCCTAGATGAAAAATTGTTGATAATTTTAACGCAGATCAATGGTGATACCTTATTCCAAAGTCCATAATTTAGCCTCATTGTTGGTAGTAAAGCCTAAATTTCCAACATAAACATGCCCAATTTTCCCTAATCAATCCTTGAAATCTCTTCCATAACTAGAGAGACTTGAATTACCCCAAGAAGTTCCATCAAAGTTAAGATTGATGAAGCCTAGGGGAGGAAGAGACCAAGATGAAGGACTATAGGGATGCAAAGAGCGCATGGGAGTTGGGGAATGAGGGGAACTCAGAGGTTGGATTCCAATGAGGCACACAATTCCTTTTTCAGAAGGAGGTCAGTCCCTGTCCCGCGAGGACCAATCTGTAGCAAAGATGGTCTCCTAGAGTTGAGAGAAGATGAGATGTTGAGTAATTTCCATGGAGGAAGAAGATGATTTGAAAATCCTAGATTTTCTTTCTTTCCATATGTTCCAAGTGGTAAATCTAATAATTAATAGCCATACACAGTTCGAAATAGGATTTTGGAAAGGAGTATTAGTCCATTGCTCAAGAGAGGAACATATACTGTTTTTCCCAAGGTTATATCTTTGGAGGGCATGGGCAACCAATTCCCAAAGTGTAGAGGAGAAAGGAAAAGTTAAAAATAGATGGTTATGGTCTTCAAAATGAGATAAGCATAAGTGGCATATGGAAGGACCCATGAAACCTCTTTTTTGTAATTTATCCCAAGTGAGATTCTTGTGTTTCAGCAAAAGCCAAAGGAATAAAGTGATTTTTAGCCAATGTTTCAATTTTCACAAGTGTCTCCAAATGCGATTAGGATCCACATGAGGTGCTTGAAAGAGGATACAACATGATTCTTTCATATTGATGTGTCTCGTTGGTCCATAACATCGGAGGACGTCATTTTCATGATGCACTGGGATGTTTTTGGTGACAAAGATTGGAGCAAGGATTTGATGCTTTTCTACATGGGAGTTGGCATATTCAGGAGAGTGAACTTGCCAAAAATGTCAAGGTGAATGTGCGGAGCGAGGGCCCAAGTATTGAGAGACTAATGATATTCCTCATTGATGCAAGCTATCCCTGAGTTGTTAAGATTTAGTCAAATATTAAAGCTTGGGCCATTGATTCCATGGGTCCTCCCATAATAACGTTGTTAAACCATTTAGAACCTCCCAAAAGTTATGTTCTTGAATTACAACTTTATTTTTCCAGTTTGTGTTCCAGATATGCAATCCTTTGTTACTTTGTATCATGTGGACTAGATGAGGGGAGTGATGACCTTGTACGTACTTATTGGTCCACATTTGGCGCCACAAGATTGAAGGATTTTTAAGTCGCCATCACCAGGTTTTGGCACTCAAGGCTTGACTGAGAACTTAAGGACGTCTGAGGCCAAGTCCTTCTACATATTTGGGGAGAAAGAGTTTATCCCAGGCTACGAAAGCCCACTTCCTTTTCAACAAAGCACCTTCCCATAGAAAATATAATTGAAGTCGTGCTACAAGGGCCAAGAGCAGGTATGTTGGCATAACTTGCAATACAAATTTTAAAAGGGTAATTTTCCTAGCTAAGTTGAGGGTTCTAAAAGTCCAACTGGATAGCTTGGCTTCAATTTTTAGTAGGAGCTCTTCCTTTATAAATTTGCGAAGAGGATTGAAGTTCGGGGGAGCACCCAGGTATTTGGACGAAAGGGAGCTCTTTTGAAAGCCAAAAGTACAAGCAATGTGAATTTGAACAATATTAGGGGTATTAAAAAATAATATTTGGGACTTACCTTTATTGATGTCAATTCTATAGGTTGCTGCAAAAGTGTCTATAATTTTCTTGAATTCCATAGCTTCCTGAAGGGAAGAAAGACCCATAAGTTAAGTGTCATCTACAAATTGTTGATGAGTTGTGCATTGATGGGTGGAGCTAAGCGGAAGGCCTCTTAGGAATTTCTGAGTGAAAGCATGATAGATGGAACATCTTAGTCCTTTAGTTACCAATAAGAATAAATGGGGAGAGACGGGATTGCCTTGCCTTATGCCTAGTGAGGGAGTGAGAATGGGGGAAGGAGATCCATTGACCAAGATGGAGAAAAAATTCTTGGAGAGAATATCCATGACCCAAGCAATCCATTTTGCATGAAATCCAAAGGCTTTAATGATATGATATAAGAATTTCCAGTTGATCTTATCAAAGTCTTTAGACATATCTAGTTTGATAACCATACCAACACTACTACATTTGGGCGGAAATTCCAACTTCGGAATTCGACGAAACATATAAAATCAGAAAAAGTGTCGAAAGTTAAATGTTTTGTTTTGTTTTTATAAATCCCGACACCCATCGAATATCCAAAAAGAGTTCTTTAACTATTGAACATATGATTAAATTTTTTTAAGTTAAACAATTACAACTCAAAATATGTTGCAATTGGACCCCATAAAACTTAGAGAGAACTCTAGATGCCTCCAGTTTGACTCCCAACTTGAATTGACTTAGCTAACTAAGTTTTCCCAACGTAGTTAACTCATACAATTTGTCATGTGATGTGGAACTACAATTTCCTTCTAATTTAATTAAGGGAAAATTAAATTAGAATCCCTTCTTATTTCCAATTTCAACCCTCCCTCTCAACAATAAAGGGATTGTCTGCTACCTCGATCCTGCTTCCGTGGAACTCGATTTTGCTTCTTAACAATGCCTTCATCAAGATGTATGCATCCTTCTCATTCATGAGAATGTAATCTAATGACATAATCTACGTCTGCACACAATCTCTAAGATGGTGATACCAAATATCAATATGCTTAGACCTATCATAAAAAACTGGATTAATCGAGAGTTTGATGCAACTCTGGTTATCACAATAAATCATCGTCGGATCCATTTGTCGACAAAACAAACCAACAAGTATCTTCCTCATCCAGATGACCTCAAATTCTGCCTGATTGGCTGCCATGTACTCTGCCTCTGCTGATCTGAGTGCATCTGATCTCTGTTTCTTGTTGTACCAGGAAATTTTTAATGATCCTATGTTGAAAAAGCTCCCTGATGTGCTCTTCCTGTCGAATGGACTCCCTGCCCAATCTGCATTTTTGAAGCCTTGAAGCTTCACTCCCTCTGTCTTTTTGTACCATAGCCAAAACTTTGTAGTGCCTCTGAGGTATCTCAACACATGTTCGTATGCCTTCCAAAAGAGCTTGGTAGGCTTAACCATTGCTTGACTAAGCTAGTTAACCGCATAACATATGTCTGGTTGCGTGTTCACCAAATACATGAGTGAACCAACAATATTCCTATAGATAGTAGCACCTACTACTTCACTTGAAGTAGCATCCTCCTTCATCTAGTTTCCTGCTAGAGGAGTCTCCATGGTTTGTTTCCTTCCATGTGGAACTTCCTGAGAATATCGTTGGCATACTTGCCCTAAGATACAAATAGCTCCACATCTCTTTGCCAAATTTCCAATCCCAGGTAATAGTGCAAGAGCCACGTGACCTTCATCTCAAATTATATTTCAAGTTCCTCTTTGCAAGACTTGATGAGCTACTCATCACCTGTCAATATCAAATCATCGACATAAAGTACAATGATAAAATTTTACCTTCTACCGCAATATGGTAAAGGTTCGCATCTGCTTCAACCTTAGTGAAGGCCAACCCAGTGAAGTAGTTGTCGATCCTGGTGTACCAAACACAAGGTACTTGTTTCAGCCCATACATTGCTCTCTTGAGTATGCACACATGCGACTCTCTCTTGAAGGTCTCAAAATCTTCCGACTGCTCAATGTACACATCTTCCTCAATCACCCCATTAAGGAAGGTTGTCTTTACCTCCATCTGATGTCTTTGTCATCCCATCTACGCTGAGAGTTCAAGGATGGACATGATTGATGAGTACCTTGCAACTGGTGCAAAGGTCTCATCATAATCAATCCCCTCCACCTGAGAGAACCTTTTGGCCACAAACATGTCCTTGTGCTTCTCCACACTCCCATATGCTGCCTTCTTCACCTTGTAGATCCACCTGTATCCTACAACTGACTTCCCCTCTGGCCTTGGGACAAATTCCCATGCACTATTTTTGATAATGGAGTCATACTCCTGAACCATGGCATCAACCCAAATTGGTTGATGCATTGCTTCCTCGAAAGAGGATGGCTCTATCTCTACACCTTCGCTCATAAGAGCCATCTAGCTAGTGTACTGCTCTGGGGACCTTCTCTACCTGTGTTATGATGTGTGTGCTCCCACATTCTCTCTAGCATCAAGCATCAACCTATCAGCCTCTCTAGTGCGCTTCCTTCTGTCTCGAGATGTCTCTGCATGAGTGGGTGCTTCCACTCTCTACAACTCCGTTTGTGTTTGCTCCACATCTAGAGGTTATTCTTTTGGAGCCAAGAGCTCCTCAAATGTATGCAACTGAAGATCCCTATCAAGGGAAATTAGCATGGCCTTCTCTTCATTGAAATTCAAATCTCTTCTGACCACTGTCATCCCATGTGCTGGTAAGTACACCCCATAGTTGTGAGGTGTATTAGTGTACCCCACAAATATTCCCAACTCTATTGTTGGATTTAGATTCTTCCCAACATCTTTGGTCACATGGTAATAAACCGATGAACCAAAAAATTTAAAATGCGACACATCTGGTCTCTTACCTGAAAAGCTTTCTCTGGTGTACTCATCCCAAGTATCTGATGAGGACTTATGTTTTGCACAAATATTGTTGGGTTGCATGCTTCTGCCCATAGATGCAATGGTAGGCCTTGATCATGCAACATCGCTCGTGTTTCTCCCACAATAGTTTTGTTCTTCCTTTCTGCAACCCCATTCTGTTGTGGGTTATGAGGTGCTATCAATTCCCTTCGAATTCCTTCTGAAGCACAAAATTTCTTGAATTCGTTAGAGACATATTCTCCACAATTGTAGCTCCTTAGAGCCTTCACCTTCTTCCCTGTATCTTTCTTGACAAGTTACCTGAACTCACAAAACTTTGAGAACGTTTGATATTTCTTCTGCATGAAGAAAATCCAACACTTGCGTGAAAAAAAATCTACAAAAATCACATAATACCTGTGTTTTGTCATGGAAGTTGTCGAGAACGGTCCACACACATCTTAGTGAAATCTCTCAAGGATTGCCTTTGCTCAACTTTCCTTATCATGAAAGGTGGATTTGGTATACTTCCCCAATGTAAACCCTTTGTATGTATCTCGTTGCTCAAGTGCACCCTTTGGAAGTCTTGTAGAAATCCGTTGCATGATATTCAAAGCGCCATGGTGTAGATGGCCCAACCTTCTGTGCCATAACTCACCGATGTATCGACTCTCCACCTTCTCTGCTTTCGTGCTCAAGGAAAAGCAATCTTCTACATCCAATTTGTAGTTGGGAAAGTCAATGGATCGTGGTTAGGGCATGTTGGGTCCTTTGTTTTTTAAGGAATAGAAGTTGCGAAGGACATTTTGGATAAATTCTCTGGAAGTAGAGCACCAGAAAATCAAAGCAGCCGCAAAATATATTTTTTGGGACTTGCATAGCGGAAAATAATGGCGCACACCGTAGAATATGGAACTGATTTTGATACAGTCAACATAAAACCATGGTAATGGCTCCAGTTTTTGGAAAACCACAGATCAAGTGAGTGAAGGATCAAAGACCAGATCAAGTGAACGTGGGTTATAAAAGAAGACTCAAAGCAGCGAGAAAAAAGTTTAGAAGGAATTTCAAAGTTTAGATCCGAGTCGTGTGAAAGAAATACTGCTTGTAGGAAGATCTGATTATGTAGTGATGCATTTTGATACTTGTTTTGAGCTGTAATATCTGCACACAAGTCTATAATGTGCCATAAGATGTATTGAGAGAAGGTTGTTGTAATTGGGCTTTGAACTTTAATAACAAAGGAGAATGCGGGTTTTATCATATGTTTATGTATTTCGCACCCCCTTTTAAAATTTTATGCATGTTTTTGTTCTCTTTTAAATGTATAGTTTAGCTTGCTGTAATGAATGTATGGATGTCTAACCAGATTGCATAATATATAATTCCAGATCCCCTTCCACCTTTCTATGGTTCCGGCTCGCCTCAGGTGAGACACTCCTTTGATCCAAGGGAGCGAAAATGCCAGCTAAGTGCTAGACTACACGGAAATATTTGTTGGCACCCTAGGTCATTATTCATTTAAACTTTTCTGCCAACATGTATCACCAGGCAACCCTACCAAGACAAGATTACAACATGAATTAGATAACTTGTGGTAGAGTTTTGGTAGAGTCGTTCAATTTCTATTCCAGATAGAAAGCATGTCATACAACATCACATAGCCAAAGGTGAGTATGTATATCATGATAAGCACATTGTAGAAATGACAAAAGTTGAACTATTTGAGAAGTTTAAGGAAATCAATCACCATGTAAAGATATCCATAAGGATGTTTTGGAAATTGAAACCATGGTTTATTTGGCCTAATACAATCCCTGACACGTGTTGTTTCTGATAGCATGTTGAATTTCAGCTTCAATACAACACTTTTCGAGAATTTTTCAAGAAGAGTTGTCACAAAGATCCTCCTCCTACTACAATGTGCAATTTTGGTTTCATCAATATTGTATAGAAAGGAGCCAAAAGAGTTGTTTTACAAGAAAATATGTATAGGTGGGAGAAGATTCACTGAATGTGGTGATTTGGCATTGTTCCATAAGAACTTTCTTATAGATCCCAACCAGTCTAGGATGTCATATGTCATTGCCACATGGAAGCGATATGAGTATGTTGTGGGAAATCAACCATCTTCTTCAACTCTAGTGCCTAGGAGGATCAACTATGTTGAGGATGAGATTCTTATTTCACAATTCACGGGGGCATTTCAAAACCAAAGTTATAAATATGTCCAACACTCGCACAGGTCCAAGCGGAAAGCTTATGAATTTAAGCATTCTTGTGAAGTATTCCAGCCAAGCACAATCTTATCATTGGTACACATTGTTGAGAATTAGAAATTTTCTCCTTAGACAAAGATCCAAAGTGACCACTATCACTTGGAATAAGTGTCCATATCCATACATCTTCTGTACCGATATGCAAAATTGAATGTTGATGGTAGGGATAACACTAATGAGTCACATGATGTGATTAAGGAGTATCACTTTTACACTAGTGATGATCGTGATCATGACACATTGTTTATGCAACATTGTTTTGGCTTGATTTATGAATCATTCAAAAAAAATACATATCATTCAGAAAGCATTGGATATGGTCAGATGGTTGTGTAGGGAAGTTCAAGTCAACACACAATTTTTATTGGTTGAGTCGGCTACAAAGAAGACAAAAATTTAGAATACTTGGAGCTATTTTGAAACATGACATGGAAAGGGTGAGCATGATGGTTTAGGTGCTTATGTGAAGCGAGCACTTGGGAGGAACCAAATGAGGCATAATGCAGATCGACTCAAATCATCACAAGAGGTGGTCAACTGGTGCAGATCCCATTTACGACATGAAGGTCACATATCTATTAGGGTTGTGCATAGGTTCTCTTGGAATGTTGAACTTGGTGATATGAATAGGTCCATTCCATGGCATTCTAATACT
Organism: Pinus albicaulis; assembly: GCA_034641835.2. NCBI lineage: Eukaryota > Viridiplantae > Streptophyta > Pinopsida > Pinales > Pinaceae > Pinus > Pinus albicaulis. Next base: position 351,213,180 of record CM076578.1, on the reverse strand, counting down.
ATGGAAGGAACAAGGGAATTACACTCAGTGCAAAGAAAATACATGGGGGAAATATTTTACATCGTGACAATAATGTTTTTGTGAGTTTTGCATTGATGTTTATGGTTGTAGACTTGATCAATGTGAAAAACTAAAGTACGTGAAAGGATGGAAATATGTCCCTATTAATCGAAAGGGACCTCATCCAATTCTGATGTGGAAATATATGTACAAAGAAGAGGCCATCGTTGCACTTGATCATGATCGAGTCTCTGATGTTGTAAGGGAAGGTATGTGTCCTATCTATCATCAACGATTTCATCTATAAATTGAAATATTGAATGTATTTAACTAATACATATTTTGTATTTTGGTTGTAGGAGATGTTTTTGTTGTCACTGCTCGCTCAGGAAATGAAGAAAACGTGGCCTACTATTTGATGTGATGCACAAGGTGAAAAATGGGTTGGTGCAACCGTATGAAGATGGAAAATTCACATTCCAAATTGGTGACATGGTTGTGATGGACCCTTTTTTTGAAAAAGTTAAAAACAAGCCGATCACATCATTTATAAAGTCTTTATGCCTGAATATATATCTTTCCAATACAATCATCCAGTCATAGCAGGTCAGATTAGTCTCATAGAAATCAAAACAAAGACAGGTGAACCAAGGAGATGGAAAATGACATAATCAGACCATGAACGTATTATGGAGACTCGCATTCCTATGAGCCACTAGCCAGAGAAATAGATGATCCAAATGGAAAGCCCTGAAGCCAAGTCTATAATAGTCAAGTGCGATCTAATTTAGTATAAGAGATCAACATATGAATTTTGTAATTTAGAAATGTGATAGTTGAATACACTTGTAATTTTGTAATTTTGAACAGAGAAATGTTTCCCTCTAGTCTAGGATGGATTCATAATGGTGTATATATCTTATATAAGCTTTAGTTTCCTTAAGGCGCTTACGTTTCTAAAGTGTTCCAAATTTTAGAAGGTTTTATTTTTAGGGATAGGATCTTTATGTAAACCCCATAGATCTAAAATTTAATTAAAATTTAGAATCAAGATGGATTTAGATTTAGATTTAACTAAAATTTTTGATATATATATTTTAAATGTCATGTATGTTATTCATATTGAGCATGGAAGGAATCTTATAAATACACATCATAATGGGTTCTAGAAAATCCATTTCAATATCCAACAACCAAGTAGATATAATATTACTTTACTTAAAATGGAAATTTAATATATAGTAAATATGAACAACATTGAAATATTTTTATGTTATTAATAAATTTCATGTGTCAGTAAGCTCTTGTATATAACTTCAAAATAAATAAAATCGAATAAAACTTATTTGTAGTTTACATCTTGACCTCTTTTAAAATTTAATAAAACTTATTTCAATCCTATTTGAGATTTTTAATTCAACTCTAAGATAATGAATTGATTGAAATACTTGGATACCCTAGTAAATTTAGGAAATTTCATAACATTATATAAAATTATAGAAATGTTATCATGTATTGTTTTTTGGCATATTAAACTCCAATACACATTCAACTTATATATCATGTTATGACTAAACTCTTGCAGATAATCTTAAAAGAAATAATATTGAATGTAAAACTTATTTGTTGTTTAAAAGACATAAAACTTATTTGTTGTTTACAAGACAATTTTAAAAATTGAATAAAACTTATTGTAATCCTATTTGTGCTTTTAATTGAACCTTGATATAAGGAATTGATTGAAATACTTGAAACAGTGGACGATGCAATGGTATATGGGTTGGTTACAAAAAAATCCATATATAGATTTTTTATTATAATATGGATAACTTTAGAATTAAAAAAAAATATTATTATTTAAATCATTGTAATTTAACATACATTGATTGCACTAAAATGCACTTTCTACAAGCCAATATGACAACGCATTTGTAATTATTTGCATGCTCAATATTAAATTGATACATGATATGTTTTGGTTCATTTTAAGTATCAAAGTGACTTACATCATAGTAATATTGTACTTATTTTCTTAGCTTATGAAACCAAAAAGATTCAAAATTTTAAATTTTGTAGAATTTTACTTCTTGAATGTTCTTGATTGAAGGTCTTAAGATAAAGAATTGATTGAAATACTTGGATAGCCAAGTAAATTTAGGAAATTTTATAAAATTATAGAAACATATAATTAATTTTTAAATTAACATACATTGATTGCATTAAAAGATCATTTCTACAAGTTCAATACTAAATTGATGTCTACATGATATATTTTAGTTCATTTTAAGTCTCAAAGTGACTTACATCATAGTAAGATTTTACTTATTTTTTGAGTCAATGAAAGTAGAAATCCATTTAATTGTTATTTTGTAAAATTTTACTTCTTGAATGTTCTTAATTGAAGGTCTTAAGATAAGGAATTGATTGAAATATTTGGATAGCCAAGTAAATTTAGGAAAGTTCATAAAATTATATAAAATTATCTAGAAACATATCAATAGTTATTGTTTGGTATATTAAATTCCAATACATATGATTTATATCATAGTATAACTAAGCTCTTGTAGATCACTTCAAAAGAAATAAATTTAAATAAAACCTATTTGTTGTTTGTACCTGACATTTTTTAAAATTGAATTTAAACTTATTTCAAACCTTTTTGTGTTTTTCAATTGAACTATGATATATTTAAGCTCATTTGAAGTATCAAAGTGACTTGCATCATAGTAAGATTGTACTTATTTTCTTAGTCTATTAAACTAGAAATCATATTGTTATTTTGTAAAATTTTAATTCTCGGATGTTCTTAATCAAAGGTTCATAATCAAAGGTCTTAAGATAAGGAATTGATTGAAATATTTGGATAGAAAAACAAATTTAAGAAAGTTCATAAAATTATAGAAACATATCATTAATTATTTTTGGTATATTAAATTCCAATACATATGACTTTCATGTTATTAGTCTATGAATTAATTAGCATGCATATATGTAACTTAAAAAAAAAGAAGAAAACGCTGAAATCTTAGGAATAAAAAAGTTTACCTCAATTGTTGCTCCATGTGGTTGTACATAGTGAATATCCTCCACATGAGTGTTATGAGGTGGAGGTGGATACCATGGAGGTGGAGGAGAATAATCCATGGAAACATGCACTAGAGGAGGTTGCTCTGGATGATCAACTAACCCCTTGGATGGCCTCAAAAGCTCATCCATGTAGTTAGGTTGTGTATGCATGATTATCATAAACTTATTAATATAAATGCAATATGATACAAACTTATTAATATAAATAATGTATAATTTGACGATAAGAATCAAAATTTTCGTATATATGTACCCAGTTTGTGTCACACAATTTGTACACCCTCCGAGTGTGATAGATGGTATCATGACACATGCGTGCATATGACAAAAGATGTTCACACCCTAGACTCTCGAGATATGAATAATCATATAATGGAACTAGTGGGTCATGAGGTAAAAAAGGTGGCCTGCTCATATCTCCACATAACATGACATGTGCGCTAGCCAATGTCCTCCACATGTTATCTGCAATGGTATCCCTGGTCTCAGTGCCGAGTTGCAACAAATGCTCTAGATCCGTTGGTAATACCACACTTCAAGACAATCGTAGAATCTCAGAGCTGGTGCTACATGTGTAGGGTCCCTATGAGCCCCGACATGATCATAGCTATGTCCCAAGTTGGGTCCATAAAACTCAGATCCGGTGCTGGTGTAGTTTGGCCTTATATGTAGCATGAAATCCACATATATATGCTTTTCAAAGCAAATGGGGCTTTGGTAATGTTGGGGGAACTGGTCCCAAGCTCCAATGAATCGATCATAAAAAAAAGGGGGCCCACTATAAGGAAAAGACCTAGCAGAGGTTTTTACAAAAGCCCCTATAAAAATAGCCCAAAAATCCGTTTGTAATGGAGGTCACTAGTGGAAGTGGGGAGGGGGGGGGGGGGGGGGGGGGGGGGGAAAGTGCGTATGTTTTTTGGACGGTGCATCTAAAATATACAAACACACCGGTGCTTTACTATCCATATAAGCACCAGTGCTGCATATAACATGGTGCATCGTCGAAAATTTATTTTTTATAAAATAAAAAGAACACGGTGTGTTAAATAACGTAACACACTGGTGCTTGAATAGTTGATAGCATTGATGCCCTTTACATAGTAAAATGTCTCAGTGCATACCAGTAAGGAGCACCACTATAGTTTTAGATTTCAGAGAAATGTGGTGCTATTTTCAACGAAGCCCCAGTTTGATAAGTTTAACAAAACGACCCATGGCATCTTCTAAAGACATCGCTTTGTGGTTTTTAATTTCTAAAAAAATAACGTTGTTATAGTAAAAACACAACACCGATGCGACACCTATAGAGGAACACCCCAGAGCATCTCAAAAAAAGCATTGCGATCCACAATGCCTCCTCGACAACCAAATGTCCAGGTAATGTCTATGTTTCTTTGTAATTTAATTTTTCAATGGATTAAAATTATAAATTAGGCTAAATTTGTCGTTGTTTTAAAAAAAAAAAATCACCGCACGGTGCGTTCGATACATTCGGCTCACACCGATAGTGGTGCGCCCTATAAATTTACATGGCGCATTGCAATTCGGTGCGTGAACATAACACAACATCATTGTTGTGATGCATTTTGTAAATGAAAACGTATATGGAGTGATGCAACAAATTGTACGTCGGTTCATCATGCCCAATACGTTTATATTTACCAAACACACCGTAAACTTAATATTTAAAAATATAGCCATAGTTCAGTGTGTTCAATAACCTGAATGTTCTGTACCAATGCGAAAAGGTTATCCATGCGCATTGGTGCACAAGTTTTCCACACCGCTATCAAAAGTTAAAATTGTGAACCAACATATGTGCTTCATGCTTATGTGCGCATTGATAGCGGTGCAGTTATACTTGAAAGACCACTCACGTTGGTGCATGACTATGTTTTGAGCACACCTGTGATTTATTTTTTTTTTACTTTTTTAATTGAAAGTTATGTTTCCATAGTTTTACATACATGTTTCATTTAATAAAAAAAAATTATTTTATGTATGAGGCTGATGTATTTATTATGTCAATCATGTAGTAGAGACATCAACAGAGGGAGCAATAGCAGGAGTAGGAGGAGCAGGCAGACTCATACAATATGGTCCGAACATGGAAGGCCAGAGAGAGGGAGAGGGAATTATATCCTCGCCTTATTACTACATCAACCCGAGCACTTTTAAGGAATGTATGCCTCCTCACGTAATATGAGGAGGCTACATCCCTGAAGGCACACTTTGTCTTATTGGCACATTTAATCCGCCAATGGAGTGTAGAGGAGTAATATTTTCGTGTCAGTCCTAGGGCGTGGTATAGGCCCACTGAGGAGGATATATACTTTATCACTAGCCTATCTAGGGGAGGGGTAGATTTTTCCCAGTTCCCTGATGTCCCCCATGGGGTTGCAACTGAGAGTCAGCTTGCGTACACTTTGAGATATATTGAGCCTCATGCAGTCCACGCATCACATTTTCAGGTATGTGGTGGACAACTATGGATTTCTTCTTTTGCCGCAAAGGAGGTTAGGTGCCTCTCTTTATTAGTCAACACGATTACGCACTCTAGTAGTGATGGAAAGCACATTAGTTTCCCTCTTTTGTATTATTTTGATTCTTTGATTCAAATGTCTTATGGCATTAGATGGTCTGCCATTTTTTTTAGGTATTTTTGCATGAATTTTGATAGATATTGTGTGTGAGACATGGGAGGGAGACCTTCCCCTTTTCTTCCATATAGGTTTCCAGAGACGAGGCCTACATTTGACTATCTCCCTCCTAGGCTAATCACTAAGGTCCAGATACACATGTGGGGGTAGATGATGCCCAAGAGGGTTCTACCAGAGTATCTGGCCAGGATTCTTCTGAGGCACTAGCACTACTGGCCAGTGAGGATGACCATGCATTCGTCACGTTGGAATTTCCGTACATGAGGATTGAGTGTAGAGGGTGTCCCAACATCCTCTTCATAACGACTGGGCCTCCAGGTGATAGATGTATTTTAATGAATTAGAATAAAATGTATTTTAACATGTTCTTTAACTTATTTTTATTAAATTGTTTAATGAAATTGTCTAATTATTTTTTTGTACTATATATATTGTGGACATCGACACATTCTATGGGGACATGCCTTCTCCCCCACCGAATATTGGAGGAGATGAGTGTTAGGTCCCTATAATACTAGTGTAGCCCCTTATTGTTATTGTTAGTGTATCCCCCTTATTGTTATTGGTGTGCCCGTGTAGTCCCCATATTGTTATTATTATGCCCCATAGAATCCCACTATCGTTATTGTTGTGCCCGTACATTATTATTTTTATGTAGGCTCTGATTATATTCTGACCCCTTAAACTCCTAGATATAGAAAGTAGGTTTTGTCATTTGCATCATCCAAGAATTGTTCAATTATGTAATGTAAAGGAGGTTTCCCTCTCAAAGAGGATGGTTTCTAAGTCATTGATTTATCTTTTCTTCTATTTTGTAAGTTGGATGCATAACATTTGCTATCAGATTTTTGGATTCTAGGGTTTCGCTTCTTCAAACAGGTCATCTTGGAATTTTCGCTATAACTTTTTTTCTATGAAGTTTTAGAAGTTGAAATTGAAACCACATGGATTCGAAATACTGGTCAACCTCGTGTACTAATTTCAGATCTTGGTTCGCTATATTTTCAGAGATATGATCTGATGAAGTTATGGTTTTGCAGGTTCTGAATTTCATCACAAACACCGAGGGAAAATATTCATAACTTTTGTTTCAGACATCGAATTTGAATTCTGTAAACAAATGAACAAAATTGCACGGACTATAGTTTTTTGTGTATCAATTTCAGGGACGAAGGTCAAAACAGTGACATGTGGCACGTTGTACAAGTTCACTCTACTGAACTAGTCCATAATTAGGTCATTGTGGGATATTGGGGCCTAAATTTATCTTAAAGAATCCAAATTAGGTCTAACTTGTGACAATGGAAAGAAGACTCAGAGGGATACCACAGGACTGAATTTCTTATCTTGGAGATCCAAAATTATAGAGTTACAATCGTTTCAAGATCGAGCTCCTAAAAGTAAAAAAAAAAAAAAAAAAAAGTGTATTATTTTTTTTAAAAATTGCATAGCTTTTGTTTGAAAAACCAATTTGAAGTGATTCCAAGGGAATATTGAAGCATAGATATCTGTATTGGGTTCTAAAATGCCTCCAAAAATAATTCTATACCCATTAAGCCCTCAGAAAACGCTAATAAGACGCACGAAGAGGAATAATTGCAGTATGGTATATCAAAATTACGGGACCAAGTGCAACAAATTTCGATCTCACAAAGAGCAACCAAAGACGACATGGATGGTTTAAAAGTAGACATGGAAGCTAATATGGATGGTTTAAAGGATGACATGAAAGCTAATATGGATGGTATAGAAGCAAAAATTAAAGGAAACGTGGAAGATTTGAAGAATGGTTTAAAAGCATATTTGACAAAGTTGCTACAAGAAATGCTTCCTAGGGGCGAAAAGGTATTAGAAGAAACTCATGTTGAGAACAAAATAAATGTTAATCATGATTTCATAGAATCTAACGTTGGATTTAAGACCCACCATATTCCAAGGATCGATATGAGGAGGCTTGATGGCAAGGATCTGGTAACATGGATACTATATATGGAGCAATATTTTGATCTCCATAATGTCCAACACACATAGAAGGTACACATTGCAACTTTATATGTAGAATTCAATCAGTTTGTATGGTATCGATGGCTTTGTTCTCATAAATCACTTGTTAATTGGTCAATTTTTACGAAGCAAATGATAGCACATTATGAGGATACAATGAGAAACACTTTCTTTAACTAATTGATAAATCTCAAACAAAAGGGTTCATTGGCAGAGCACATTGAGGACTTCCAAAAATTGAATATAAGGGTAAATGATATTCCAAAGGAGAATAGGATTGATGTATTCATAGGGAACTTAAAGGATAACATCTAACATGAGGTTCACCTTTGGAAACCTGATTCTTTGGAGAAGGCATTCAAGTTGGAAAAAAATAATTGAAAGAAAAATTATGGCAACAAGGGAGCCTACCACTCACAACTATAAATATGGAAGTTTTGTTGCTAATTGGAATATTTCATTTTTGTATAGTTTTGCCGCCTTTAGTTAAATTAATAAATAAAGTGAGAAATAGGGGGTCAACTCACTTTAATAAAATAAAGTGCTTTCCTAGTTGATGAACGTTGTGACTTAAAGGGGTGGCCCTGGGGGTCCACACACACATGAGGGGAGGCCTCACGTAGGCTCCTAAGGTAACTGCGCAGGTCAAGGAGGAGGTCAAGGACGCAGTTAGGGTTTCTGAGGGAGTTAGCACTATAAAAGGTGGGGTTTTCACTCCATTTGGCATTATTGATATGTTATTGATATTGAGAGCAAGACTTCTGTCTACTTCAGCACGCCGGTTGTTTAGTCGGTCTGCAGCACTGTTTAGTGCGAACTGAGTGTCTCCGGTCGGAGATCTCGCCCTTGGCTCCGGGGGACTTCGAGTGCCTGCTCGAGCAAGGTATTTCCTTCAGTTTCTGTAGGTGATTTGCAGTGGATTTTGGTTGGACGTTTGTAGAGGAGTTGGCCCCTTGGAGTGACTGCGCAGTCCAGGAGAGAGGACGCAGTTTCAGCAGGGAGGACGCAGTCATTGTTGTGCAGCGTTGTTGTGAGGTGATTTGGTGGTGGTTTCAGCGTCTTTCAGCATTGGGAGGTTGTTGTTTCAGCCGGAGGTTTTGCAGGAGAGTTTTGGGCCCCTTTTTCCAGCGTATTTCTTGGGCTTCTGCGCTGTTCCTGGGAGAGAGCGTTTTCACTGAGGAGGGTTTATTTGGTGGATTTTCGGAGGTGGAGTACTTGCTTCACGGTTTCTGGGTTTTGTCCGGAGGGTTGAGTACATCTAGCCTTCCGATTTTCAGCTCATTCCAGTGTGGGGATCAGCCCCTAGTTCCAGTACATAGCAGCAGTAGTTTTCTACGGCAGTTTTCTCCAGCAGCTAGGACGCAGTCTCTGTTGTAGCCATTTCTATTCTGAGAGGGTCTCCACTTGCCTAGAGCAAGGATAGGTGCACTCATTCTGATTATCTCTTGTACCCATATACATGTATTCTCAGATTAATAAAATGGCTTAGCGTTCTGGTATTTTATGTGTATTTGTTTCATATTCTAGTTCCGGCATTTTGTTCTATATAGTTGCTTGTTGTTTTGCTGTGTATTACTGTTTATTTCCCATTGGGGATATTACACACGCTGATCCTGCTCTGCTGAAATCGACATGGAGTGGTTAAGAAGCGACGACCTGTGCCCCCCTGCCATCTGGAAACTGTAACATCTACTATGTCCAAGGGCCCCTGCTCCGCTATGCTCCCTACGAAGAATACCGTACCATCAAGAGGGTACCAACTCATGATCTCCCGCCAGTCCATCTTGGAAGAAGAATCCGATGTAGCAACAACAACTGCATATGGAACATGCCTAGAGTGTTGCCGCCAACCCGTAATCAACTCCCACTGCTCTACCCTGTCTGTCAATGGAAGCTGCCTGTAGAAGGAAGCCCCTCTCTCTATAATGGGCAAAAGTGGGCAAGGTATGCTGCAAGCTCCATCGATGTACTCCTGGAGAGTGCTACCCACTAAAAACACTGCAGCTCTGCTGACTGCGAGTACATCTATCTGCGCCTCATCCCAGTGTCGACCCAAAGATGGATGCTCCAACATATCCAACAACTCTTCCCACTCCTGATCAGGAATGTCATGCTCCCGCTGTCTACTGGCCCCCTGCAGAACAATCCCAACGACCTCCAACACCTCTAGAAAATATGGATCTGCAGCTACTGTCACCGTACTCGATGTCAGTGCATATGACTGTCCCACCTCAATGGCTGACCCCAATGTTAGCCGCATATCCCTCATCGACTCAATGTGGGCACCCATCTGGCTCTCTCTCAAAGGAATATCATGCCTGATGTGAGTAGTGTCCTCCTCTGTCGACTCAAGCTCCATCACTTGCTGCTCTAGCTGAATCGCCACAAGTGACTCTTCACCCAGAGTATCTCCCGCAGAGTCCCGTGACTGCTAACCCTGGACACTAGAATATAGCTCCGGTCTACTATCACCATCTATGCATGATTGCTCTCGCTCCCTGGAAGCGACCTCAACTGATCCTATGGACTCATGTGAAAAAGAGTCCTCACCCTGGCATACAGAAGGAATGCCCTCCTGTTCTACCTCCGCCATCTCATCTGCATCGAACATGCCATCCATCTTCTCGACAAAGTGTCGATACAGTGTCTGGAGCCCAGACACATACTAGGATACTAACTCTGCTGTACCCAGTATCCTCTACTCATGCATGATCTCGACATGCCCTAAGGGGAAAATGATGTATGTCTCCCTCATGACCCGCTCCCCAAGCGTAGGCTCAGCAATGACTGATGTGCCACCCCTGTAGAGGATCATCTCATCCCCTAACCTATGGCTATCAACTAGCACACTAACCCAGTGCCACTGCTAAGAAGTCTCTCACCTAGTGTGCTGAGGGCAATCCAAATATCTTGGGTGTGCTTCGCATACCCCGCAGCTCATGCCCAAAGT